>CAUYRH010065285.1:0-59973 GCA_963574655.1 Perodicticus potto | reverse complement strand
TTGGAGGTTGCTGTGAGCTGTGATGCCACAGCACTCTATCCAGGGTGACAGCTTGAGGCTCTGTCTCAAAAGAAAAACAAACAAACAACAAAAAAGGCTATAGCAATTGGCTTAGTGCCTGTGGCTCAAGCGGCTAAGGCGCCAGGCACATACACTTGAGCTGATGGTTCGAATCCACCTTGGCCCGCCAAACATCAATGAAGGCTGCAACCAAAAAATAGCTGGGCGTTGTGGCGGGCGCCTGTAGTCCCAGCTACTCGGGAGGCAGAGGCAGGAGAATCGCTTGAGCCCAGGAGCAGGAGGTTGCTGTGAGTTGTGATGCCACGGCACTCTACCCAGGGCGACAGCTTAAGGCTCTGTCTCAAAAAAAGAAAAAAGAAAAAGAAAAGACTATAGCAATCACCCTATAAATGAGCAGGCCCAGTAAATAACTAAGATAATTTTTTCTATTAATGCCAGCATTTTGGGTGATTGAAGAGGAAGGATCATTTGAGCCCAGGATTTTCAGATTAGCCTGGGCAATACAGTGAGACTTTCTACCTGCAAAAAGTAAGAAATATTGGGCGGTGCCTGTGGCTCATGGAGTAGGGCACCGGCCCCATATACTGAAGGTGGCGGGTTCAAACCTGGCCTCTGCCAAACTGCAAAACAGAAAAATAGCCAGGCATTGTGGCGGGCACCCGTAGTCCCAGCTACACCGGAGGCTGAGGCAAAAGAATCGCCTAAGCCCAGGAGTTGGAGGTAGCTGTGAGCTGTGTGACGGCCACTGCACTCTACCAAGGGCAATAAAGTAGAAACTCTTGTCTCTACAAAAAAAAAAAAAAAAAGTAAGAAATATTGGTAGAGTGTGGCGGCTTGGATCTGTAAATTCACCTACTCAATAGGCTGAGACAGTAGGATCATTTGAGCCCAGGGGTTTGAGGTGGTAGCGACATATGAGGGTGCCACAGCACTGCAGCCTAGAGAACTGAGGGATTGATTAAGATGCCTTTTTTTTTTTTGAGACAGAGTCTGATACTGTCTTTAAAAAAAAAAAAAATTGGCTCAGTGCCCGTAGCTCAAGTGAGTAGGACTCCAGCCACATACGCCAAAGCTGACAGGTTCAAGCCTGGCCCGGGTGTGCTAAACAATAATGACAACTCCAACCAAAAAATAGCCGGGCATTGTAGCAGGAGCCTATATAGTCCCAGGTACTTGGGAGCCTGCGGCAAGAGAATCACTTAAACCCAAGAGTTGGAGGTTGCTGAGCTGTGACGCTACATTCTACCGAGGGTGACAGAGTGAGACTGTCTCAAAAAAAAAAAAAAAAAAAAAGAAAGAAAGGAAGGCTCGGCGCCTGTGGCTCAAGCGGCTAAGGCGCCGGCCACATACACCTGAGCTGCCGGGTTCGAATCCAGCCTGAGCTCGCCAACAACAATGATGAGCTGTGATGCTATGGCATTCTACCCAGGGTGACAGCTGGAGGCTCTGCCTCAAAAAAAAAAAAAAAATAAAATAAAATAAAATTCATGGTGAGCTAAAGTTGAAGAGGCGGGGGAATAATGTTGGAGAGTTACGTGAACAAAATGGGTAACATTTGGGCGGCGCCTGTGGCTCAAGGGAGTAGGGCCCTGGCCCCATATACCGGGGGTGGTGGGTTCAAACCCAGCCCCGGCCAAAAACTCCAAAATAGAAAAAAAAAAAGAAAAAGAATGCGTTAACATTTGCACCGCGTGTAGGCTTGACAGTAAGGTACACCAGCATGGGCCGGGCCCTCACGCCTGTAATCCTAGTACTCTGGGAGGCCAAGGCGGGTGGATTACTTGAGCTCACAGGTTTGAGACCATCCCGATCCAGAGCCAGACCTCACCTCTAAAAATACCCGGGCTTGTGGCGGGCGCCTGTAGTCCCAGCTACTTGGGAGGCTGAAGCAATAGGATTGCTTGAGCCCAAGAGTTTGAGGTTGCTGTGAGCTATGACGCTACAGCACTCTACTGAGGGCGACAAAATGAGACTGTCTCAAACAAACAAAAAAAAAAAACACACAAGAAAAACAAACACCAGCATCCCCACTCCTGAAAGTGCGTTGCGCCCACGCTCTCAGAGCTGGTTTGCAGGCCGAGATGCAGAGATGCATTCTGGGACTTGTAGTTTTCTCCCGAGCTGAAAAACTCAGAGGTGACAATCACCGTGATCCACCACGACGTGTCGCCCTTCGGCCAGTGCGGTGAGCCTCATCCTGCACTTCAGAAGACTGTTATATATATCCAACCATCACGAGGAAGAACGGGACTTTCTCTGATTGACAGATACAGTTCTCCTTTCAGAGTCAAGATTCTGATGTTAAAATCTGACCTCTTTGCCTTGTTGCCTGGAGAAACGAAGTGATACTTATATAAACCAATGGGAAATTCTTAAGAAACTAGTGTCAAGTGACAAATCACTATGTAAGAATTAGTTCCTAACACTATTGGCCAACATTTTCGACTGGCGGGTCTTTCTGCCAATAAGACATGGATATCCGCCAATGGGCGGGCCCAACATGTCTTTTCTCGAGACACCGCCTACTGGCGTTGACAAATAGATATCTGCCGCTATTGGTGTTTGCACAATAGTGACAGTTCTCCGGTCCAAAGAGCTCTTGAGACTGACCCCAGTGGGAAGGCTTACTTAGCCATAGGGCCGTACCTCTCTTTGATTGGTTCTTGTTTCAGAGTGGCAGCACCGTCGGCTAATTGAAGGCAACTTGAGGTCTTTTGGTGCCGCCCCAGACCCGGGGCGGGAGGTTGCTCGAGTCGGGTGTCGCCAGAGAACCGGATGAGGCGGCTACTGTGAGGCCGAGCCGTGAGCGGGCGTCGTGCCGAGGCCCAGGCGGGCGGGGAGCAACGGCCGTAGTCGCCGCGGGGCCGGGTCGTTGGAGTTCGGGGTCGGGGTCTGGGGCGGCGAGGAGCGCCGGGCGCTCGGGCCGGGAGCCGCTGGCGCCATGGGCAACCGCGGGATGGAAGAGCTGATCCCGCTGGTGAACAAGCTTCAGGACGCCTTCAGCTCCATCGGCCAGAGCTGCCATCTGGACCTACCGCAGATCGCGGTGGTGGGTGGCCAGAGCGCCGGCAAGAGCTCAGTGCTGGAGAACTTCGTGGGACGGTAAGCGAGCGCAGCAGGGACTGTGGGCGGGCGGGCGGCGGCCTAGGGCGCAGAGGACGGAGTGGGAATGGCGCGCCCTGCGCCGCCGGCGTAGCTGCGGCGCTTGCGTGGCCGCGACAGGGACGGAGACAGCAGGAGGACCCTGTGTGTCGCCCTGGATGGAGGTCTTCCTGCAGGGGTCGGGGAGCCAGCTCAGGCCCCCGAGGCGGTCTCACGGCTCCTAGTCCGTGAGACAGGAGGTGCAGCGGACCCTTGCCATTTGTCTTGTCTCAGCTTTTGTGGGTGAAATGTGCCATCTGGTTGCCTGTGGGTCAGAGTTTGATCCTTTTTCTCCTCTGTTTGGCTGTCTGACGGCGTGAAACCTGCCGCCTAGATATCTATCAGGGTGACCCTTGCCGTCTGGCTGGATATTCATTAATCTGGAAGCAGCCTCCGCTGCCTGGTTGATTATGGTTGTGTCCTGGGCTGGTACACCCCTACCACCACTATTTGGCTGTCCATCTGTCCAGGTACACCTGGCGATCCCCCGGTTTCTGACTAGTCACTTGGGGTGACCTCCGCCGTCTGGGCGTCCATCCTTGCCTTTCACAGACTTAAGCAGTTAGTAGTCTCACCATCCAGTGGTCCCTACTGGCCTCTACTGTCTGAGTGGCTGGCTGGCTGAACCCTAGGGCACTCTGTGGTTGGATTCTCTCAAGTTGACTCTTCTGCTTGGTCCCTGGTTAATGCTGGATCCTTTCTTCCAAGTGAATCCTTCTGTCTGTCCGTCTGCTTTAGTGTCTGTTCGTCTCTTAGGCTGCCCATTACAGCCCCTGACTGTCTAGCCCAGCCTTCCTGGCAGGGGGTGGGGAGAAGGTGGAGGAGAGTATGGAGCTAAAGAATAAAGCTTGAACCCCCCAGTTTCCTTGTCCAGTTGGAAGTAGAAACTTGGGGGCACTTTTTCCAGGATTCCTTCCTAGTCCATGTCAGGGTGCTCCAGGGAACACAGGGCCCAACCCACCAGCTGCAGCCTATGAATCAGAGGCCTTCCTTGCAGCTTCAGAAGGGGCTTCTTGCCTGATCAGGAAGCAGTGGGAAGAGCTGGGATGTAGCCTTCCCTGGCAGCCCTGAGAATCTTCAGTGTGCCCATCTGTCCACTGCACAAATTCCACTCTTTGGGCTGTTTCCAGGATTCAGGAAGAGGTGGCTCTGAAAGGGGAAGATTCCTCTCCCCTTTGCCCTGCATTTTGCCTCCTCATCTCTTAGATAGGTGGCCGCTTCTCCATTCCAGGAAGTACTCCATTTGTGAAGGTGTGGCTGCCAAATGATGGCCTCCTCCTCCTTGTCTTCATTGTTATTGTTATTACTGTGTTTATCAGTGCTAAGGGGTCATGTTCATCCAGCACGCCCTAGACTGCATCCTTATTGGCCGGGCATCTGGAATCCCACAATGAATTAGTAGGGAGAACGAGTTCTGTTATCATCCCTACCTGGAGATGAGCCAGAAGGAAGGAGCTCTGAAAGGACTTGGTGTTCACTCAAGGCCACCAGGCTGGTGCAAGGCAGAGATTGGCTGGGTGTCCAGCCTGCCTGGTTGTCTAGCCCTGTTCTTGCCATCCAGAGCCTTGGAGGTTTTGCTCTCAGCAGAGTGAATTTCCTTCTTTGCATGTTTGGCTCTGGCTCTTCACCTCTGACTCCTCTGGTGGAAAGGTGTGGACTTGGGGGGTCAGCAGCGCCTGGCCTGATCTGAGTGGCAGTCATCCTTTCTGGACAGGCTTCTAGTGGGGGCATCTGCAAAGCTCTATTATATTGGCCTTGTGACTTTGCACAAGTTGTTTGACCCCTCAAAGCCTCAGCTTCCCCTCCTAAAAACGGGGCAATGGATGGCCCATTGCAAGAAGGATGCAGTGTTTAGCAGGGGACCTGGCATACAGTAGGCCTGTGTGGACTGGACTATTATTCCTTTCATATTGGTGACTAAGCTAGCCACAGTTAAAGTACTTTCACTTAAGCCTATAAGGATAGCATTGCTATGACCCCCATTTTACAGACCAGGAAACTGAGGTTCAGAGTGCTGAGCAGAGCACTTTTGGTCAAGGCTGGTCAGTGAGGAATTAGGGGCCTGGGTTTGGGGACATAGATATCTCCTTTCCCCACCTCTTATCATTTCCTCTAACCATTGCTCTTCTCTCTTGCCCACCCTGGCATCTGACAGCTATCAGCTACTTCTGTGCCAACCTTGTACAATCAAATAGTGTAGAAGTTGCTTGTTAAGAGCATCGATTCAGTGCCTCACTTTGAATCCAACTCCCTACTTCCTTTTGTGAATTTGGCAAACCAAATGGAGAACATGTTTACTCCCTGGCACTGAAGATGTGTACAGTGGGCATCCTGGCTGACTTCCAGGTGTGAACCTGAGAGCATGTCAAGGGCCCGTGGTACCCAGGGGCTTCAACATGGGGTGCTTCAACACATTCTTAGAAAATCCTCTCCTTGTGGATTTTCTAAGAATGTGGTCAGGGGCCGGGCGCGGTGGTTCATGCCTGTAATCTTAACACTCGGAGAGGCTGAGGCAGGTGAAATGCTTTTCTCTCTCTCTCTCTCTCTCTCCCTATATTTATATATTTTTTTTTTTTTGAGGCAGAGCCTCACTTGGTCACTCTTAGAAGAGTGCCATGGCATCTTAGCTCACAGCAACCTCAAACTCTTGGGTTCAAGCTATTCTCTTGCCTCAGTCTTCCAGGTAGCTTGGACTACAAGTGCCCACCACAACACCTGCCTATTTTTTAGAGACAGGGTCTTGCTCTTGCTTAGCGTGGCGTGAGCCACCTCGCTCAGTTATGGTGAATTGCTTTAGCTCAGGAGTGGGAGGGAGACCTGCCAAAGCAAGACCCCGTCTCATGGCGAGCGGCATCTGAGGGTGGCGAAGTGAAACTGTGTCAGAAAAAAAAAAAAAAAAAAAAAAGAATGTGATTGGAATAGGAAGGGGCCAGTTTTCTCTGCCCTGTTTGCTTGTGAGCAGAATAGGGTTTGCTCACAAGATTGGTGGCCTTGGGGGCTGAGGACTGCCTGCTGGGTGTTTTATTTCACCTGCTAGGCAGTTAGAAAATTTTGTGTTTATCGGCTCAGTGCCTGTGGCTCAATGGGCTAAGGCGCCAGCCACTACACCTGAGCTGGCGGGTTGGAATCCAGCCCCGGGCCCCGCCAAACAACAATGACGGCCGCAACCAAAAGAAATGGCCGGGCGTTGTGGCAGGAACCTGTAGTCCCAGCTACTTGGGAGGCAGAGGCAGAAGACTCGCTTGAGCCCAGGAATTGGAGGTTGTTGTGAGTTGTGATGCCATAGCACTCTATCTAGGGTGACAGCTTGAGGCTCTGTCTCAAAAAAAAAAAGAAAGAAAGAAAAGAAAAGAAAATTTTGTGTTTATTGAGGTGCCAATGTTTAAAAGTTAGATTTCACATCAAAATCCGTACTTCCATGGTACTGGAATACACATTGGTCTTTAGAGTTTAGTGGTGGAGCCCACAGGCTCTGGGCCCATAGCCTGACTCCACCATATTTCACTGTGTGATTTCAGCTAGGTGGAGTTGGCCTTCTGGGCCTCAGATTCCTTTCCTGTAAGATGGAGGTGATAACTGGACCCATCCTCAGGAAATGATGAGTGATTAATTGGGCCCTGAGTACATGGACCCTGCACCCATGGTGGCTGCTGTTAGAATCATCTGGCCTTGCTAGGTCTGTGTCCCTTGTGGCACCAACTACTTGGATTTCAGAAGCACCAGCCACTGCCCTGTCAGATTAGGAGTTGCCACTGGAGCTGCCATAGTCCCCACTACTTCCTAGCACCCATCCAGGTCCAGGTTACATTTGCTTAGAGCCTCCTGGTTCTGGAACCTTTGAGTTTGAGCTCTTTGGCTTATCTACCCTGTCCAAGCAGATAGACTTTTGCATTCCTCCTGATGCTTGTCATTCATTCAGCCTCAGGAGGTGGCACCAGGGAGGAGCTTGGGAGTGGCTTGGAAAGTCCCCTACCACACCTAGGGAAGAGCAGGAAGAGACTGAGGCCTGAAGCTTAGATTGCCCAAGCTGTCTTTGGTCCTGTGAGGGTCACTTCTCTGAGTTCAGTTTCCTCAGTTAGAAAATGGGACTGTTAGCAGACCAGAAAGGATCTCTTTTAACTGGTAGTGCTAAGGAAGTTGCCTGGTGCCTTTTCGTTGCAATACTTGGGAGAATATTGAGCAGGGGACTAAATCCCTCCTCTTTAAAGTGGGAATTACTAAGACGGGGTGAGGTGTCTCATGCCTATAATCCCTGCACTCTGGGAGGCTGAGGCAGGTGGATTGCTTGAGCTCAAAGAGTTTGAGACTAGCCTAAGCAAAAGCGAGACCCTGACTATTTAAAATAATAATAATGATAATAGGCTCGGCACCTTGTAGCACAGTGGTTATGGCACTAGCCACATAAACCGAGGATGATGGGTTCAAACCTACCCCCAACCAGCTAAACAACTGCAACAAAAAAGAGCTGGGCATTGTGATGGGTGCCTATAGTCTTCTTAGCTACTTGGGAGGCTGAGGCAAGAGAATCGCCTAAGCCCAAGAGTTGGAGGTTACTGTGAGCTGTGATACTACGGCACTCTACCAAGGGCAACATAGTGAGACTCTATCTCAGAAAAAAAAAGAAAAATACTCGGGAATTGTGGCGGGGGACTACTGGTGCCAGTCACATACACTGAGGGTGGCGGGTTTGAATCTGGCCGGGGCCAGCTAAACAACTGCAACCAAAAAAGAGCTGGATGTTGTGGCAGGCACCTGTAGTCCCAACAACTTGGGAGACTGAGGCAAGAGGATGGCTTGAGTCCAAGAGTTTGAGGTTGTTGTGAGCTACGATGCTATGGCACTCTACCCAGGGCAACTGAGTGCGACTCTGTTTTAAAATATAAAAAAAATTTGGCGGTGCTCATAGCTCAGTGGGTAGGGCACCGGCCACATACACCGAGGATAGTGGGTTCAAACCTGGCCTGGACCAGCTAAAACACAGTGGCAACTGCGGGGGGGGAAAATAGCCAAATATTGTGGCGGGCGCCTGTAGTCCCAGGTACTTGGGAGACTAAGGCAAGAGAATTGCTTAAGTCCAAGAGTTTGAGGTTGCTATGAGCTGTAGCGCCACAGCACTCCACCCAGGGTGACAGCTTGAGACTCTGTCTCAAAAAAAAAAAAAGAAAGAAAGAAAAATTAAAAAAGTGGGAATTATTGGTTGGATGGTGGCTCACATCTGTAATCCTAGCACTTTGGGAGGCTGAGGTGGGGGTATCACTTGAGCTCAGGAATTCAAAATCAGCTTGAGCAAGAGCAAGACCCCATCTGTACTTAAAAAAAAAAAAAAAAATTAGCTGGATACTATGGCAGGCACCTGTAGTCCTAGCTACTTGGGAAGCTGGGGCAGGAAGATCTCATGAACTGAGGAGGTTGCTATGAGCTGTGAGCTAGGTGAAGCCACAGAACTCTAGACTGGGTGACAGAGTAAAACTGTCTCAAAATAAAGTGGGGGGGAGATTATCTTAGCTCAGCACCTGTAGCTCAGTGGCTAGGGTGCCGGCCACACGCACCAGGGATGGTGGGTTCAAATGCAGCCCAGGCCTGTCAAACAACAATGATAACTACAACAACACCAACAATAAAAAATAGCCGGGGGTGGTGACCATACCTCAGTGGGTAGGGCACCAGCCATATACACTGAGGCTAGCGGATTCCAGCCCCGGCCAGCTATAAACAACAATGACATCTGCAGCAACAATGAAAAAAATAGCTGGGCGTTGTGATGGGCGCCTGTAGTCCCAGCTATTTGGGAGGCTGAGGCAAGAGAATGGCTTAAGCTCAAGATTTTGAGGTAGCTGTGAGCTATGACACCACAGGACTCTACTGAGGGTGACAAAGTAAGACTGTCTCAAAAAAAAAAAAAAAGGAAAAAAAGTGCTCAAAGCATAAGGTATTGTTCATTTGTTCATTGAAAAAATGTTTGTTTTTTTTTTGTTTTTGTTTGTTTTTTCTTGTAGAGACAGAGTCTCACTTTATTGCCCTCCGTAGAGTGCCCTGGTGTCACACAGCTCACAGCAACCTCCAACTCCTAGGCTTAGGCGATTCTCTTGCCTCACCTCCTGAGTAGCTGGGACTACAGGCACCTGCCACAACGCCTGGCTATTTTTTTGTTTTGTTTTGCAGTTTGGCCGAGGCTGGGCTTGAACACGCCACCTTCGGTGTGTGAGGCTGGCGCCCTACTTGCTGAGTCACAGGCACCACCCTGAAAAAATGTTTTCTGATCACTTTTAGGCCCTTTTACTGTGTGTCTAGGGACATAGCCTTGTGCAAGTTACCAAAATCCCTGCTCTGGGGCACTTGGCCTTTTAGCAGGGGGTAGTTAAAGGAGAAACATGGCAGAAGGTGGTAAATACGGTGGGAAAAAAAGGATAAAGGATTGGGATAAGGGAGTGCTCTCAGTGAGGGGGTTACAATTTTTTTTTTTTTTTTTGTAGAGATAGAATCTCACTTTGTCACCCTTGGTAGAGTGCTGTGACATTACAGCTCACAGCAACCTCCAATTCCTGGGCTCAGGCGATTCTTTTGCCTCAGCCTCCCGAGTAGCTGGGACTACAGGCGCCTGCCACAACGCCTGGCTACGCCCGGCTATTTTTTTGTTGCAGTTTGGCTGGGGCTGAGTTTGAACCCTTCACCCTTGGTATATGGGGCCGGCGCCCTACCCACTGAGCCATAGGCACCGCCCAAGGGGGTTACATTTTAAATAGTGGAGTCAGGTGACATTTTAACAGGGACTTGAAGGAGGTAAGGAAGAAGCCCCTGGAGACTGTGAGAAGAACATCCTAGGCTTTGGGTACAGCCAATGCAAAGGCTGTGGAGTGGGAGCCACCTGAAGGCCAGTGTAGCAGGTGGGTAGAGGAAGTGAGATCCAGAGGTACAAGGGGAGCAGGTGCAGGGTGTAGACACCCTTGGAAGCAGAGAGGGCTCTGAGCAGACAGATGGCCAATGGCACTGTTCCTCTCACCCTGGGCCAACTTCTGGGTGAGTTTTGGGATTTCTCCTTTGATTTCCAGCTTAACCTTAGTATTCTCAGTGAGAAGATTCCAAAAGCATGTAGGCATCCTGTGCCATTTTGCTTTTATTTATTTTTATGTATTTATTTATTCATTAATTTTTTTTTTTTTGAGAAAGTTTTATTTTGTCGCCCTCGGTAGAGTGCCATGCCATCATCACTCACAGCAATCTCAAACTCCTGGGCTCAAGTGATTCTCTTGCCTCAGCCTCTCGAGTAGCTGGGCCTACAGGTGCCTGCCACAATACCCGGCTATTTTTAGAGACAAGGTCTCACTCTGGCTCAGGCTGGTCTTGAACATGTAAGCTTAGGCAATCCACCTGCCTCGGCCTCCCAAGTGCTGGGATTATAGGCATGAGCCACTACGCCTGGCCCATTTTGCTTTTAGCAAGAAACCCCTGTCAGTTGGACTGTGCCATCTCCAGCTATATTTCCATTTCACCTTTGGTGATGAGTCCCTCCAGGGAAATATGGATCACCCACAGGACTGCTCCTTGTTCCTTTTTTTGTTTGTTTGTTTGTTTTGAGACAGAGTCTCACTATGTCACCCTTGGTAGAGTGCTGTGGCGTCACAGCTCACGGCAACCTCAAACTCCTGGGCTTAAGTGATTCTCATGCCTCGGCCTTCCAGTAGCTGGGACTACAGGTGCCTGCCTCAATGCCTGACTATTTTTGTTGCAGTTGTCATTGTTGTTTTAGCAGGCCCAGGCCAGGTTCGAACCTGCCTGCCTCATTGTACGTGGCTGGCATCGTAACCACTGTGCTACAGATGCCAAACCTTTTTTTTGAGAAGAGTTTCACTTTGTCACTCTCCGTAGAGTGCTGTGGCATCTCAGCTCACAGCAACCCCAAACCCTTAGGCTTAAGTGATTCTCTTGCCTCAGCCTCCCAAGTAACTGGGACTATAGTCCCAGCGCTTGTCATAATGCCCAGCTATTTTGTTGTTGTTGTTGCAGCTGTCATTGATGTTTTAGCTTGCCTGGGCTGGGTTCGAACCTACCACTCTTGGTGTATGTGGCTGGCACCCTACCCACAGATCCATGGGCCCCACCCCTCATATAATTCTTGCTTTGTTTTTTGCTCATTTGGGGATTATGTTTATAACTAGGTAGATAGCCTGGGAGGAAGCGGGGGCTGGCCACCAAAGAGAACTCTTTCTGCCTCCCACTGTTTACATTTGGCTCAGAGTCACATCTGCCAAACTTGTGTTGATTTGAATGAAGATGCTGAAATTACAGGCTTCTCAACTGCTGAAGAAAATGGGAACAGGATCTAAACTTTAATTTACTGGGGTTGCCAACCACATGCTATAATTAAGCCCTTATTGTGTCAAACCTTTGGAAAAATCCAAGCCAATAATGAGATATTTATAGGGCTTTAGCTACAATCTGAATAGAGGAAAAAGAATGGCTCTGCCTTCTATGCAAGATGGCATGTGAGAGGAAAGACCGCTGCTTCTGGTTGTATTTTGGGGTTTCTGTTAATATAGGGAACTTAGTGCTAGCAGAGTGATTAGGAATTTTCCCCCATTGAGTCACCCTTAGGTTAAACTAGGAGTGGGGTGACTGTTTCATTTTCATCTGCTTCTGGGGGATTATGACATATAAGAGCTGATGTTGGGGGCCAGGTACAGTAGTTTATGCCTGTAATCCTAGCAGTGGGTGGATTGTGTGAGCTCAGAAGTTCAAGACTAGCCTGAGTAGGAGAAAGACCCTGTCTCTACTAAAAATAGAAAAAAAACTAGCCAGGCAAGGTGGCTGGTACCTGTAGTCCCAGCTACTTAGGAGGCTAAGGCAAGAGAATGGCTTGAGCCCAAGAGTTTGAGGTTGCTGTGAGATATGATAGTGCCATGGCACTCTACCAAGGGCGACAGAGTGAGACTCTGTCTCAAAAAAAAAAAAAAAAAGCTCAATGAGTAGGGTGCCAGCCATATATGCTGAGGCTGGTGGGTTCGAGCTCAGCCCAGACTTTCTAAACAACAATGACAACTGCAACCAAAAATAGCCAGGTGTTGCGGCAGATGCCTGTAGTCCCAACTACTTGGGAGGTTGAGGCAAGAGAATCGCTTAAGCCCAAGGAGGTTGCTGTGAACTGTGATGCCATGGGACTCTACCATGGAAGACATAGTGACACTCTGTCGCAAAAAAAAAAAAAGCCAGGCATCGTGGCTCAGGCCTGTAATCCTAGCTCTCTGGGGGCTGAGGTAGGTCAATCACTTGAGCTCAGGGGTTTGGGATTATCCTAAGCAAGATAAAGATCCATCTCTACTAAAAAGAGTAGAAAAACTAAGGTGTCACCTGTGGCTCAGGGAGTAGGGCGCCAGTCCCAGGTTCAAAACTGGCCCCGGCCAAAACTACAACAACAACAACAAAAAGGTAAAATGTTTGGGCGGCATCTGTGACTCAGTTGGTAGGGTGCTGGCCCCATATACCAAGGGTAGCGTGTTTAAACCCGGTTTTGTTTTTTGCAACAAAAAAATAGCCGGGTGTTGTGGCGGGCGCCCGTAGTCCAGCTACTCGGGAGGCTGAGGCAAGAGAATTGCCTAAACCCATGAGTTGGAGGTTGCTGTGAGCTGTGTGAAGCCACGGCACTCTACCGAGGGCCATAGAGTGAAATACTGTCTCTACAAAAAAAATAAAATAAAATAGAAAAACTAGTCGGATATGGTGGGCATCTAAAATTCCAGCTACTTGGGAGGCTGAGGCAAGAATGTTTGAGCCCTGAGGTTTGAGGTTGCTATGAGCTATGATGCCACAGCCTTCTACCCAGAGTGACAGAGTGAAACCCTCTCAAAAAAACAAAAGACTGGCTCAGTGCCTGTAGCTCAGCAGGTATGGTGCTACCCACATACACCAGAGCTGGTGGGTTCGAATGAGCCTGGGCCTGCCAAACAACAATGATAACCACAATCAAAAAATAGATGGGCATTGTAGCGGGCGCCTCCCAACTGCTTGGGAGGAGAATTGTTTAAGCCCAGGAATTTGAGGTTGTTGTGAGCTGTGACGCCACAGCACTCTACCCAGGGTGACATAATGAGACTCTGTCTCAAAAGAAAATTAAAAAAAAGGCTGGGCGCCCATAGCTCGGTGGTTAGGGTGCCAGCCACATGCTCAGGGGCTGGTGGGTTTCAACCTGGCCCAGGCCTGCTAAACAACAACAGTGAAATATCTGGTGTTGTGGCAGGTGCCTGTAGTCGCAGCTACTAGGGAGGCTGAGGCAAGTGAATCACTTGAGCCCAAGAGTTGGAGGTTGCTGTGTGCTATGACAGACAGCATGGCACTCCACCGAGGGTGACAAAGTAAGATTCTGTCTCAGTTAAAAAAAGAAAAGCTAGGTTAGATGGCTCACGCCTATAATCCTAGGCTGAGGCAGGTGGATTGCGTGAGCTCAGGAGTTCAAGACCAGCCTGAGCAAGAGCAAGACTATGTTTTTAAAAAATATAGCGGGGTGTTGTGGTGCGTGCCTGTAGTCCCAGCTACTTGGGAGGCTGAGGCAAGAGAATTGTGAAGTTGCTGTGAGCTGTGACGCCATGACACTCTACCCAGGGTGAAATAGTGATACTCCTGTCTCCAAAAGAAAAAAAAACAAGAAACAAACAAAAAAAAATTGATGTTGGGCGACACTGACCCTGCGCCATGCACAGGGACTTACATATAAAATCTGACCACCTGGTCCTAGAATCTCTGGGGATAGAGGCTTCTTCTGCTCTTAGCATCTCTCGTTTACAGGTGGGGAAACTGATGCCAGAGATAGGAGGACTGGCCTGAAGCCATGCAGGGAGAAGTACAGGAGCTGGAACTTGGACTGGGTCTGTGTCCTCTAGAGCTGGATTCTGAGGACAACGGAAATGGGATGATGTGGGGCTCGATTTTGGGTCTGATGCCAAGGATGGGGCCCAGATTATGGATAGAAAGACTTTTGGTATTTGGGATGCTTCGAGTTGGTTGTATGTCTGACTGGCATCCCTGATGCTGGGGATCCAGCGGGGACTGAGCTGGACAGAGACGAGGTAAAGAGTTAAATGAGCAAAGAGCATTCTGGAAAAGATAAGTAGTGGTTTTCTCTACACTGCACTGTGGCAGGGGAGAGAGTGGCTGCTGGCCCTGCTTCACATGGGGCTGCCGAGGTGGTTGCTTTGCAGTTGAATCAGTCCTGCAAAGACAGAACAGCAGATTTGGAGGCCTCTTCACACACCCTGCCTACTTGGTTCCTGCTGCATACAAGAACCAGGAGGCACATCAGAGGCAGGAAACTGCCCATTAGATGCTTACTTTTTTTTAAATTTTAAGTACACAAGCAGAGCATGGAGATATTCTAGGAAAAAAGGAAACCATTACAGATGAGGAAGAACACCCCACCCACCTTTTCCTTTTGTGTTCCTGGCCCTTTTTTTTGAGACAGAGCCTCAAGCTGTCACCCTGGATAGAGTGCTGTGACATCACAGCTCACAGCAACCTCCAGCTCCTGGGCTCAAGCAAGTCTTCTGCCTCTGCCTCCCAAGTAGCTGGGACTACAGGCGCCCGCCACAATGCCCGGCCATTTTTTGGTTGCAGCCGTCATTGTTGTTTGGCGGGCCCAGGTTGGATTTGAACCCGGCAGCTCAGGTGTAGTGGCTGGCGCCTTAGGCTGTTGAGCCACAGGCGCCTCTTTTTTTTTTTTTTTGGTAGAGACTCACTTTATCGCCGCCCTTGGAAGAGTGCTGTGGCGTCACACAGCTCACAGCAACCTCCAACTCCTGGGCTCAAGTGATTCTTTTGCCTCAGCCTCCCGAGTAGCTGGGACTACAGGTGCCCAGCACAATGCCTGGGGTTTTTTTTGTTACAGTTTGGCTGGAGCCGGGTTTAAACCCACCACTCTCGGTATATGGGGCCGGTGCCCTACCCACGAAGCCACAGGCGCTGCTCCCCCTCCTGTGTTTTTGTACATATGTACAAGCCTGTCACCTGTAGAGAGTATATGGCACTGACCTTTATGGTTGCTTCATTTTTGGCTGGTTTTCCTACCAAAACTAGAATCACCCTATTCATGTCAATCAGCAAATGATTTTCCAAAGATTTGGCACACCTTCCGGGTCTTTCATTGTTGGTATATTTGTAGTTGCCACATGGAGAGCCCTGACTACTCCTGAGGGGTAAGGAATGGGGGTGGGGGGTGGCATCCAGGAGTCATTGTGACTGTCCCCATGATAATTGTCAGCACCTTCTGGGTGCTGTGATCCTTGCTGGGTTCTTGGCACAAGGCACCTCATTCACCTGGAGGCCAGTGCTTAAAAATGCTTATGGGGAGGAGACTGAGGACAGTGGTTGCCCATGATGCTGGGGTTTTGAGTGGTTAGACTCAAACCCAGAGCTGAGGACTCGAGACTGGTTGGCCTGTACCTTACCCCTGCCATGGTCATAGTGTTTCCCCTTGGCCTGACATCCGTGTTTTTGGCATTGTCCCTGTGTGCCAGGTGCCGAGTACTCTCTGTGTATCCTCTGGGGCCACCCCCATGTATGGACAAGGCAGCTGGGTGTCTCCAAGCCCCCTTTGTACCCACTTATTCACTCAGGAATTTGTCCTCAGTGGAGAGTGATGCCACCATGGCAGGGGCTGAGGCAGAGTTGGAGTGGAGATGTCACAGGGAGGGAGACCAGAAGCGTCTGGCTTCCAGGGGCACATTCTAATGGAAGGGGTGGGAGAGTATGCAAGCTGGATGTCCATACTGGGTGCCTTGTGGGAATGGTAGCCAGGGAAAGCTTCTTGAAGGAGGTGGTGGCCAGTCTTCGTACTGAGGTGAGAAGGATGGGCAGAAACGCAGAGGCGGTCTGCTGAGCTCCTTGTACCTTTGTGCCCATTCCAGGAGGCAGGGGGAGAGATCATACCTCACCTTTGGGGGTTCGCAGCCTGCCTAAGGGTGTGTTGAACCTGAAGCCAAGGGACTTCTCCTTTCTGGAGGGCTGGGATTGGCTTCTGCTGATAGATAGGGGAGTGACAATTATAGGCTAAAATTCTGAGGTCAGGCAGCATGAGTGTCTTTCTGGGCTGTTAGATGGGCAAGCTGGGTCCTCTCCCCAGGCTGTGGGACAATACCTTCATAGTTACTTGTGGGATCCCACTTCTGACTCTTGCTTCCTGTCTAGGTGCCAGATGGCCCTGGCAGAAGTGGGCGCCACTGCTGTCTTCTTTAAGGGAGATCTCTTGGGTAAAAACTGAACCCACTCGGACCACACACATATGGGGCTGAGAACAAGAGGCCAGTAGAGCTGCCCGGGACCTTGGTGACACTCCCATGCCCAGACAAAGGAGGAAAAGCCCTGGAGACTGCCCCGTGACACATTTTCCCATTGATAAGAGCCTTTCAGGGCTGCTAGCCTGGTGGGCCAGCCTAGTGGGAAGAAACAGTCCCATCTGGGGTGACCCTGCCTTCTGACTGCCCTGATACTCCCTGGCACGACCAGGCCAGCCCAGAGGAAGCCCCCAGGGTGAGTCAGGACACAGCCTCATCTGTCCTGGCCATGCGGCCTCTGTCTTCTGTGCTGACAGACAGGGTCCTTCTAGGGAGTTGCAGCCTCCTTGCCTGGGAGACCTTCCAGCTGGCTCTGCAATCAGGAACCTGCCAGCTATAACAACAGTGCCTTCTACCTGGTGGGTCAAGTGAGAGCCAGGGACCCATAAATCGAGGTCGTGGGATGTGACTGGAGGCCACAAGCCCCTGGCTCAGCTTGAGGAAGTCTTCCTGTGATTTGGGTTGGTGTGTGACTGTCTTGCAAGGCTGAGTTTCCCGTGTCTGGGCGGAAGTTGGTCAGACGGAAACCTGGCTTCTGCAGTGTATACCCCAGCGTCACTGCCTGGCACAGTTTGCCAGAGCTCAGGGCATACTGCTTCTTGAGGTGGGCAGGCCTTACCGGGAATATACTCCTTCTAGCACTGGCCTGATGCTCTGGCCTGATTCTTCAACTCTTTTCTAATTACAAGAATTATTCACCTGTTTACTCATTGAAAAAAATAAAAGGGTAGAAGTGGAAATGGACAGAGTAATGAGGAAATTTGTACTGTCCTTTGTATGGGACCTATCTTTACCAGTGTGTGATTCTCTTTTTTTTTTTGTAGAGACAAAGTCTCACTTTGTCGACCTCAGTAGAGTGCTGTGGCGTCACAGCTCACAGCAACCTCCAGCTCTTGGGCTTAGGTGTTTCTCTTGCCTCAGCCTCCCAAGTACCTGGGACCTACAGGCATCTGCCACAATGCCCAGCTATCTTCTGTTGCAGTTTGGCAGGGGCCGGGTTCGAACCCGCCACCCTCGGGATATAGGGCCAGTGCCCTACTTACTGAGCCACAGGCGCTGCCCGGGTCTCGCTCTTCCTTAGGCTAGTCTTGAATTCCTGAGCTCAAGTACTGCACCCAGCACTCCTGACCTTCCTTTTCTTTTAGTTTTTTAAAGACAGGGTTTTTTTTTTTTTTTTTTGAGACAGAGTCTCACTATGTCACCCTCAGTAGAGTGCCATGCGTCACATCTCACAGCAACCTCAAACTCTTGGGCTTAAGCCATTCTCTTGCCTCAGCCTCCCAGGTAGCTGGGACTACAGGCAACTGCCACAATGCCTGATATTTTATTGCAGTCATCATTTTTTTTTTTTTTTGAGACAGAGCCTCAAGCTGTCACCCTGGGTAGAGTGCTGTGGCATCACAGCTCACAGCAACCTCCAACTCCTGGGCTCAGGTTATTCTCCTGCCTCTGCCTCCCAAGTAGCTGGGACTACAGGCGCCCGTCACAATGCCGGGCTATTGTTTTCTTTTTTTGGTTTTAGCCGTCATTGTTGTTTGGTGGGCCTGGGCTGGATTCAAACCCGCCAGCTCAGGTGTACGTGGCTGGCGCCTTAGCCGCTTGAGCCACAGGCGCCGAGCCTGCAGTTGTCATTGTTTAGCAGGCCTGGGCCGGGTTCAAATGCGCCAGCCTTGGTGTGTGTGGCTGGCATGTAACCACTGTGCTACGGGCACCAAACCTAGAGACAGTCTTTGTTGCCTAGTGTAGTGGCAAAAGCACAGCTCACTTCAGCCTTGCACTCCTGGGCTCGAGAGATCCTCCTGCCTCAGGCTCCTGAGTAGTTGGGACTATAGAGCTATGTTACCACACACAACTAATTTATTTATTTGTTTTTTTTTTGTTTTGAGACAGAGTCTCACTATGTCACCCTCAGTAGAGTGCCATGCATCACATCTCACAGCAACCTCAAACTCTTGGGCTTAAGCCATTCTCTTGCCTCAGCCTCCCAAGTAGTTGGGACCACAGGCGCCCGCCACAATGCTCGGCTATTTTTTGTTGCAGTTTGGCCGGTGCCAGGTTTAAACACACTACTCTCGGTATATGGGGCTGGCGTCCTACTCCCTGAGCCACAAGCGCCACCCTAAATAAGCTTTAAATTGATGGAAAAGTTACCAAGGTAGTATAGGAAGCCCCCTTTTATCCTTCATTCAGATTGCCTTATTATACATTTCTTGCAACAGAAAATTAACCTTGGTACATTACCAGTAAGAATGTCAGGCTATGCAGATTTCTGTCTCAGGATCCACATTGCATTGCGTTGTCTTGTCTCCTTAAATCTTTCCCTGGTCGGCTCGGCGCCTGTGGCTCAAGTGGCTAAGGTGCCAGCCATGTACACCTGAGCTGGCGGGTTCGAATCCAGCCCGGGCCCGCCAAACAACAATGACGGCTGCAACCAAAAAATGGCCGGGCGTTGTGGCGGGCGCCCGTAGTCCCAGCTACTTGGGAAGCGGAGGCAGGAGACTCACTTGAGCCCAGAAATTGGAGGTTGCTGTGAGCTGTGATGCCACAGCACTCTATCCAGGGTGACAGCTTGAGGCTCTGTCTCAAAAAGAAAAAAAAAAAAAATCTTTCCCTGGTCTGGGACAGCACCTCATTCTTAAGTTGTTTTTCATGACCTTGATATTTCACATAATGTCCCTCAATTTGGGCTTATCTGGTATTTTCTGATGGTTAGCCTGGGGAGATTTTTGTGAGTTTGGGGGACGAAAACCATATTGGTGAGATAGCCTTCTCCTTGAATCCTATTGGAGGTACATGATATATACAAGAGTTACTGGTTATTGGCTCGGCGCCTGTGGCTCAACGGGCTGGGGCACCAGCCATGTACACCTGAGCTGGTGGGTTCGAATCCAGCCCGGGCCCGCCAGACAACAGTGACGGCTGCAACCAAAAAAAAAAGGCTGGGCGTTGTGGGGGCCGCCTGTGGTCCCAGCTACTTGGGGGGTGGAGGCAGGAGACTCGCTTGAGCTCAGGAATTGGAGGTTGCTATGAGCTGTGATGTCACAGCGCTCTATCCAGAGTGACAGCTTGAGGCTCTGTCTCAAAAAAAAAAGAGAAGAGTTACTGGTTATTACTAGTGATGTTGACCTTGATCTCTTGGCTAAAATGGGGTTGCCAGGTTTCTCCAGGGGAAAGTTACTATTTTCCTACTTTTTTTTTTTTTAATGTAGAGACAGAATCTCACTTTATCGCCCTCCGTGGAGTGCCGTGGTGTCACACAGCTCACAGCAACCTCCAACTCCTGGGCTTAGGCAATTCTCTTGCCTCAGCCTCCTGAGTACCTGGGACTGCAGGTGTCTGCCACAACACTCTACTGTTTTTTTGTTGTTGTTGCAGTTTGGCCAGGGGCCAGGCCCGAACCCGCCACCCTCCGTATATGGGGCCAGCGCCCTACCTACTGAGCCATAGGCACCGCCCTATTTTTCTACTTTTTATTATATCTTTTAGAAGCATTGAGGTTTTTCTCTTCTTTTTCCTCTATTTTTGGAGACTATCTTGCTCTGTTACCCAGGCTAAAGTTCAGTGGCAGTCAACATAGTTCACTGCATACCTCAAACTCCTGGGTTTAAGCAATCCTCCTGCTTTAGCCTCCCTAGTAACTGAGATGACTAGTGTATGCCACTCTCCCTGGTAATTTTTCTTTCTTTCTTTCTTTTTTTTGCAGTTTTTGGCCAGGGCTGGACTTGACACTGCCACCTCTGGCATATGGGGCCAGTGCCCTACTCCTTTGAGCCACAGGCGCTGCCCTCTTTTTTTTTAAGAGACGGATGGGGTTTCACGTGGAGGATGAGCTCAGGCTCATGTTGAACTCCTGAGCTCAAGCAATCCTCTTTGGTCTCCGAGACTGCTAAGGATTACAGGCTTGAGCCACTCTAGCTTTTTTTTTTCAAGCGTGATCTTGCTGTGATACCCAGCCTGGAGTGCAGTGGTAGAATCACAGTTCATTGCAGCCTCAAACTCCCACCCTCAGTGGTCCTCCCACCTTAGCCTTCCAAAGCACTGGGATTACTGGTGTTAGTCACCACGAGTGGCTAAGTTTTTTATTTTTTGTAGGGATGTGGTCTTGTTTTAATGTGATGGTTTGAATGAGTAATATATCTACATAAAACCAAGATTTTAAAATGTCATAAAAAATGAACAGAAGAAAGCCTGGCTTCATAGGTACCTCAGTCTCTCCCTGCATACTGAAGCAAATACAGTGTGTCTTATTCTGTCCTCCTGCCCTTCCTGTACACCCATTTATATCCTTGTCTTCAAGGCAAAATTATTGCTTAACAGTATTTTTTTTTTTTTTTTTTGAGACAGAGTCTTACTTTGTTGCCATTGGTAGAGTGCCATGGTGTCATAGCTCACAGCAACTTCCAACTCTTGGGCTCAAGCAATTCTCTTACCTCAGCCTCCTAAGTAGCTGGTACTTGTGCCTGACCCAACGCTATTTTTAGAGACGGGTGGGGGGTGTCTCAATCTTGCTCAGGCTTCTCACGAACTCCTGAGGTCAGGCAATCCAACCGCCTTGGCATCCCAAAGTGCTAGAATTGTAGGCATGAGCTACTGCGCCTGCTCCTGAAGGTCTAATTTTTTTTCTTTCTTTGAGACAAAAAGAGTCTCACCACGTCACCCTTGATAGAGTGCTGTGGTGTTACAGCTCACAGCAACCTCAAACTCTTGGGCTTAATTGATTCTCTTGCCTCAGCCTCCAGAATAGCTTGGAATACAGGCACCTGCCACAATGCCTGGCTGTTTTTGTGCAGTTGTCATTGGTATTTAGCTGGCCCAGGCCGGGATAGAACCTGCCACCCTTGGTGTATGTGGCTGGCGCTGTAAGCACAGTGCTACGAGCGTGGAGCCTGAAGGTCTAATTGTTTTTTTTTTGAGACAGAGCCTCAAGCTGTCACCCTGGATAGAGTGCTGTGGCATCATAGCTCACAGCAACCTCCAATTCCTGGGCTCAAGCAAGTCTCCTGCCTCCGCCTCCCAGGTAGCTGGGACCATAGGCGCCCGTCACAACGCCCGGCCATTTTTTTTTTTTTTTTTTTTGGTTGCAGCCGTCATTGTTTTTTGGCTGGCTCGGGCTGGCCTGGTCTGGATTCGAACCCGCCAGCTCAGGTGTACATGGCTGGCGCCTTAGCCTGTTGAGCCACAGGCGTCGAGCCTTTTTTTTTTTGAGACAGAGCCTCAAGCTGTCACCCTGGATAGAGTGCTGTGGCATCACAGCTCACAGCAACCTCCAATTCCTGGGCTCGAGTGAGTCTCCTCCCTCCTCCTCCCAAGTAGCTGGGACTACAGGCACCCGCCACAACGCCTGGCCATTTTTTGGTTGCAGCCATTATTGTTGTTTGGCGGGCCCGGGCTGGATTCGAACCTGCCAGCTCAGGTGTACGTGGCTGACGCCTTAGCCACTTGAGCCACAGGGGCCGAGCCTGAAGGTCTAATTTTTAAAGTACCATTTGTTTAAAAGACCACCTTTGTTTAATTGCCTTTGTCAGAAATTAATCGGCAGTGGTGGCTCATACCACATAATGCCAGCACTTGGGAGGCCAAGGCTGATGGATTGCCTGAGCTCAGAAGTTCAGGATCAGCCTGAGCTAGAGCAAGATACTGTCTCTTAAAAAATAGCCGGGTGCTGTGGTGGGCACCTGTAGTCCCAGCTATTTGGGAGGCTAAGGCAAGAGGATCACTTGAACCCAAAAGTTTGAGGTTGCTGTGAGCTAAGACGCCACAACATTCTACCAAGAGTAACCAAGTGCAACTCTTGTCTCAAAAAAAAAGAAAGAAAGAAAAAGAAATCAATCAGCCATATTTGTGCAGTTCCATTTTATTTATTTATTTAGAGATAGAGTCTCAATCTGTCACCCTGGGTAAAGTGCTGTGGTGTCACAGCTCACAGCTACCTCAAAAGTCTTGGGCTCAAGTGATTTTCTTACATCAGCCTCCCAAGTAAATGGGGCCACAGGCTTCTGTCACAACACCTGGCTATTTTTTTTGTTGCAGTTGTCAGTCTTGTTGTAGCCGGCCCGGGCTGGGCTCGAACCCACCAGCCTCGGTGTATGTGACTAGTGCCCTAACTGCTGAGCTATAGGTGCTGCCCTGCAGGTCCATTTTAGACTCTCTGTTCTCTAACAATGATCTTTGGGGATTTATTGGCTAAAACTACATTTCTTTTTCTTTCTTACCTTTTTTTTTTTTCTACTTTTGTAGAGTCAGAGTATCACTTTATCACCCTCGGTAGAGTGCCGTGCTGGTAGCGTGCCATGGCGTCACACAGCTCACAGCAACCTCTAACTCCTGGGCTTAGGCGATTCTTTTGCCTCAGCCTCCAGAGTAGCTGGGACTACAGGCGCCTGCCACAACACCCAGCTATTTTTCTGTTTCGCAGTTCGGCCGAGGCTGGGTTTGAACCCGCCACCTTCAGTATATGGGGCCGGCGCCCTACTTGATGAGCCACAGGCACCACCCCGTAATTTGGTTTCTTGAATGCTCTTCCTTGGAGTTATAGCATGCCGAACTTTCTTAGCTCAGCGCACCATCTTTGGCTTCGTAGAGTCCGATTCTGTCCAGTTTTTCTTCCTCTGTCAGGAGCCTCTGCCCAGGGTTGCTACTACTCAGCCATCTTTCCCAGGACGACAGCTTAAGACACTGTCTCCAAAAAAAAAAAGAAAGAAAGAAAGGGAAAAAAAAGTAAAAGCTTAAATTAGCTTGTTGATTTCTATAAAAAAGATCATTCTGTATCAGTACCTGGAGAATGTTGTTGTTAGTTTCTGTTACTGTGTATTTTTCCATCCTCTGTGACTGCCCACCTGGACACAGTCTCTTATCTTCTTGATCTTGTACCTTGTACCCTTGATTTGTTTTGCTTTTCTTGAGACAGAGTCTCACTCTCTTACCCAGGCTGGAGTACTGTGGCATCAGCATAGCTAACTGCAACCTCAAACTCCTGGGTTCAGGCCTTATCCACCTGCCTCAGCCTCCCGAATAATGGAGACTTATAGGTGCCTGCCACAGTGCCTGGCTAGTTTTCCTATTTTTAGTAGAGACAGGGTCTTGTTCTTGCTCAGGCTGCTCTTGAACTCCTGAGCTGGAGAAGTCCACCCACCTCAGCCTCCCAGAATGCTAGAGTTATAGGAGTGAACCACCACACCCAGCCTTACTTACAATCTTGTCCCCTGCCCCTGAGCTGTTCTCCCTAGGTGGAAAGACGTAGTCTGTTAATAATATGTCCTTATTGGTCTGGTATAATGGCTCTTCCCTGTAATCCTAGCACTTTGGCAGGCCAAGTTTGGTGGATCACTTGAAGCCAGGTTTGAGACCAGCCTGGGCAACATAGCAAAATCCCATCTCCTTTTTTTTTTGAGACAGAGTCTCACTTTATTGCCCTCGGTAAGGTGCTGTGGTGCCTCAGCTAACTGCAACCTCCAACTTCTGGACCTAGGTGACTCTCCTGCCTCAGCCTCCCAAGCAGCTGGGACCACAGGCGCCCGCCACAATGCCTGGCCACTTTTTTATTGCAGTTTGGCCGGGGTCGGGCTTGAACCTGCCACCCTTGGTATATGGGGCTGGTGCCCTACCCACTGAGTCACAGGCGCCGCCCAGCAAAATCCCATCTGTACAAAAATTTAAAAAAAATTAACTGAATCTGTTGCCATTGCCTATAGTTGCAGCTTCTCTAGAGGCTGACGTGGGAAGATTGCATGAACCCAAGAGTTTGAGGTTTGAGTGATCTATGATTGTGCCATGATACTCCAGCATGGGCAACAGCGAGACCCTATCTCGTTTTTTATTGTTGTTGAGACAGAGTCTCCCTATGTCACCTTCGGTAGAGTGCTGTGGTGTTACAGCTCACAGCAACGTCAAACTCTTGGACTTAAGCGATTGTCTTGCCTCAGCCTCCTGAGTAGCTGGGACTTCAGGCACCCACTACAACGCCCAGCTGTTTTTTTTGTTGCGTTTGTCATTGTTGTTTAGCAGGCCCTGACCAGGTTTGAACCTACCAGCCTCCGCATATGTGGCGGGCACCCTAACCACTAAGCTTTGGGCGCTGAGCATTTTCTACAAAAGCTGCCGAAGTGACATTTGTGTCGTTTTCCAGAAGGAATAGCATCTTTGCTGGATCCCTAGTGTCCCCCTGTCTTTACCAACCTGGTAATTCCATCGCGTTCTAGTGAGCACTGGGCTGGTTCAAGAGAGTTGCTCTTATGCAAAGTAATTTTTATTTTATATCATTTCATTTTTATTTGTTTTTTTTTTTTTGCAGTTTTCTTTTTTGGCCGGGGCTGGGTCTGAACCTGCCATCTCCGGTATATGGGGCCAGCACCTTACTCCTTGAGTCACAGGTGCTGCCCATTTCATTTTTATTTTATTTGAGACAGAGTCTCACTTCGTTGTCCCCAGTAGAGTGCTGTGGCGTCATAGCTCACAGCAACCTCAAACTTTTCCGCTTAAGTGATTCCCTTGCCTCAGCTTCCCAAGTAGCTGGGACTACAGGCACCACCCACTACAACGCTCGGCTGTTTTTTGTCTTTTTTTTGTAGAGACAGAGTCTCACTTTATCGCCCTTGGTAGAGTGCCGTGGCGTCACACAGCTCCGGGCTTAGGCGATTCTCTTGCCTCAGTCTCCTGAGTAGCTGGGACTATAGGCGCCCACCACAATGCCCGGCTATTTTTCTGTTTTGCAGTTCCGTCGAGGCTGGGGTTGAACCTGCCACCTTCCGTCGAGGCTGGGGTTGAACCTGCCACCTTCAGCTGGCGCCCTACTCGATGAGCCACAGGTGCCGCCCTGCTCTGCTGTTTTTTGGTTGCAGTTGTCATTGTTGCTTAACAGGCACAGGCCAGGTTCAAACCTACTTGCCTCAGTGTATGTGGCCAGTGCCCTAACCACTGAGTTACAGGTGCCATGCCAGCCCTATCTCTTTACAAAAAAAACAAAGGAATGAAAGAATATGTCCTTTTTGGCTCCGCACCTGTGGCTCAACGGGCTAAGGTGCCAGCCATGTACACCTGAGCTGGCGGTTCGAATCCAGCCTGGGCCCGCCAAACAACAATGACGGCTGCAACCCAAAAATGGCCGGGCGTTGTTTCGGGCACCTGTAGTCCCAGCTACTTGGGAGGCAGAGGCAAGAGACTCACTTGAGCTCAGGAATTGGAGGTTGCTGTGAGCTGTGATGCCTCTGCACTCTACCCAGGGTGACAGCTTGAGGCTCTGTCTCAAAAAGAAAAAAAGAATATGTCCTTTTTCAGCTAAGACCCCTCTATGACTCCCAGCTCCCTTGGGGTAAAAGCATTTTTTTTTCTTTTGAGACACAGAGTCTCAATTTGTCACCCTCAGGAAAGTGCCTTGGCATCATAGCTCATAGCAACCTCTAACTCGAGTTCAATTGATTTTCTCTCTCTCCTTTTTTTTTTTTAGAGACAGATTCTCACTTTATCTTCCTTGGTACAGTGCTGTGGCATCACAGTTCACAGCGACCTCCAGCTCCTGGACTTAAGCGATTCTCTTGCCTCAGCCTCCTGAGCAGCTGGGACAACAAGCGCCTGCAGAACACCGGGCTATTTTTTTTTTTCTTCAATAGAGACAGAGTCTCACTTTATCGCCCTTGGTAGAGTGCCGTGGCGTCACACAGCTCCTGGCTTAGGCAATTCTCTTGTCTCAGCCTCCCAAGTAGCTGGGACCACAGGCGCCCTCCACAACACCCGGCTATTTTTTTGTTGCAGTTCAGCTGGGGCCAGGTTGGAACCCGCCTCCCTCAGTATATGGGGCCTGCACCATAGCCACTGAGCCACAGGCGCTGCATTTTTTTCTTTTCTTTTTTTTGGGGGGGGGACAGAGTCTCACTTTGTCGTCCTGGGTAGAATGCCCTGCCGTCACTGCTCACAGCAACCTCAAACTCTTAGGCTTAAGTAGTTTTCTTGCCTCAGCCTCCCAAGTAGCTGGGACTATAGCGCCTGCCACAATGCCTGGCTGTTTTTAGAGACAGGGTCTCGCTCTGGATCAGACTGGTCTCGAACCTGTGAGTTCAGGCAATCTACCTGCCTCTGCCTCCCAGAGTGCTAGGATTACAGGCATGAGCCACCACGCCCAGCCTTAAAGTTCTCATTGAAGCATCTGGCTGCTCAGACAGATCAGGGCCTTTGCACATAATATTTCTGCTTCAAATAACTCTGTGGCTCATTTCATCAGCTCTGTCAGGCCTCTGCTTAAATGCCGTCTCCTTAAGACGTCCTCACTGGCCAATCTGATAAAATGCCCCCACCCGTCCTAGACGTTGTGGGGGTGGTTGTAGTCCCCACTACTAAGGCTCAGGCAAGAGAATTGCTTAAGCCCAAGAGTTTGAGGTTGCTGTGAGCTGTGACACCACAGCACTGTATGGAGGGCAATATAGTGAGACCCTGTCTCAAAAAAAAAAAAAATGCTCCCACCCTGTTATCTTTGATTCCATACTCTGGAAATTGTCATTGTCCTACTTCTTTCCTGTCTATCACACCCTAGTAGAAAGGAAGTGCCTGCTTGTGGGGATGTGTCCCTGGCTGTGCCCTGGTCCCTCCCATGCTACCCAGAATGTGGTAAGTGATGGGGAAACCCACCCTCTCTCTGCATACACTCACTGACCTATGTCTCAGTCACAAGTGGGATTCACTCAGCAAAGTCGGCTTAGCCTGCCGAGTATCAGGGTCCCGTATGGGCTGTTGATACTCAGCTGGGGCTGAACAGACCAGGTTGCCACTTTGCAGATCTAGCCCAGTCAGGGGAGGCCTATGTTAGACAAAACACAGTGAAGCGGAGGTCTAGCAAAGATCAGGATCACAGGAGATGTGGTACAGGAACTGGCCACACACAGTCAGAGGCCCACCCCTTCCTGGGAGTGTTTGTGGGCTGGAAGTGGCTTTTATTTTATTTTATTTTGTTTTATGTATTTATTTTTTTGTTTTTGTTTTTTTTTTTCTGGCAGTAACTTTTTATCTTTTAGATGGACCTGTTCCCTTGTTGGCGCATGGGGTGCTCTTGTAGGTTTTTCTTCTTACTTACCTTTGTTCAGATGTAATCCACATACCATCCTTTCGAAGTATACTGTTCAGTGGTTTTTACTGCACTTCACAGAGTTGTTCAGCCCTGACCACTATCTAATTTCAGAATAGTTTTTCACTTCCCCTAGTTCTTGCCTTACCTACTAAGCTTTCATTCCCCACCCCCAGCTCCAGGCAACCACTAATCGTCCTGTCTCTGAATTTGCCAATTCCGGATATTTCCTATAAATGGAATCATGTAGTATGTGACTTTCTGTGTCTAACTTTTTTCTTTTAGCGTCATATTTCTTAAGAGTTATCGACACGGTTGCTTGTATCAGTGCTTCATTTTTCTGACATAATAATTTTCCATTGTTTGGATACAGCACATTTTGTATATCTACATCTTTTTTTTTTTTTTTCAGACAGAGTCTCACTTTGTGGCCCTCAGTAGAGTGCCATGGAGTCATAGCTCAAAGCAACCTCAAACTCTTGGGCTCAAGCGATTCTCCTGCCTCAGCCTCCCCAAGTAGTTGGGACTACAGGTGCTTTTTTTTTTTGAGATGGGGTTTCAATCTGGCTAATGCTGGTCTTGAATCTGTGAGCTCAGGCCATCTGTAGGCCTCTGCCTCCCAGAGTGCTGGGATTATAGATGTGAGCCACCGCACCTGGTATTGATAGCCATTTGGGTTATTCCCACCTTTTGGCTCTTAGGAATAATGTTGCTATAGGGGGAGTGATGGCAGTTGGGAATCTGAGCTGCTTGGAGCATAAGGCAGCAGAGCGAGTCCAGAGACTGGGGAAGGAGCTGCGGAGGAGTGCAGCACCAAGGAGGGCTGGAGGAGGTGTGTAATGACCCCGAGGAGCTGTGGAGGAAAGTCCAGGAGCTGGCTGGCACAGTCTGCAACACCAAATACTTGGTTGTCTAAACTGGCACAGGGATCAGCATGTCAGCCTCTATCCCAGATTACCGGGGCCTTAATGGAGTCTGGACACTGCTTCAGAAAGGGAGAAGTGTCAGTACTGCTGACCTGAGCGAGGCTGAGCCGACCCTCACACGCATGAGCATTACCCGTTGGCATGAGTAGAAGCTGGTGCAGCATGTGTTGTCTCAGAACTGTGACGGGTGCCACCTGAGAAGTGGCCTGCGGGGAACAGCTGTTTCGGAACTCCATGGGAACATGTACATTGAAGTCTGTACCTCCTGTGTCCCAACAGTGTATCGTCCTCCACAGACACCAGCCAGCCCAGGCTTGCCACAAGTGTGGGAGCTAGCTCTAGGACACCATTGTGCACTTTGGGTAGAGGGGGATGTTGGGGCAGCCGATGAACTGGGGTGGCAGTGACCAAGGCTGCCAGCAATGCAGACATGATCCTGTGTATAGGGTCCAGCTTGAAGGTTCTAAAGAAGTACTCGTGCCTCTGGGGCATGACCAAACCCCCCAGCCAGTGAGCCAGACTCTACATTGTGAACTTTCAGTGGACCCTGAAGGATGACTAGGCTGCCCTGAAGCTTCACAGGAAGTATGATGATGTCATGCGGCTCCTCATGGATGAGCTGGGCCTGGAGATTCCCTTTAAAGTAGGTGGCAGGATCTCATCTTCTCCCCGGCAACTCCCCTGCGTGTTGGTGAAGAAGGCAGCCACAGTCGGAAATAGCTGTGCAGAAACAGAGAGGAAGGGCCACCTGGGGACTATGATGCCTCACTCAACTCATCCCCCGTCCTAGGAGGCTGGTTTGGCTGGGGCTGCATCAAACATACAAGATCTTACTTTTTTTTTTGTTTTTGCAGTTTTTTTTGTCGGGGCTGGGTTTGAACCTGCCACCTCCGGCATATGGGGCCGGTGCCCTACTCCTTTGAGCCACAGGCGCCGCCCTGGTCAAATATACAAAAAGGAAGAAAGTGACATAACTTGGTATTTGGCAAAAACACTTGGCACTTTGTAGGTGGTGGAACTCTTAATCAGGGACCAGTGTCGCCTTGCAGGCTTGGTTGCCACCAGGGCTTCCAGCAAGAAGATCTCTTTGGGGGTGACATTTTCGTTCTTTTTCTTTTTAATTTATTTTTATTTATATATTTATTTATTTATTTATTTTTAATTTATTGTTGGGGATTCATTGAAGGTACAAGAAACCAGGTTACACTGATTGCATTTGTTAGGTAAAGTCCCTCTTACAATCGTGTTTTGTCCCCAAATGGTGTGCACACACCAAGACCCCAAACCCTCTCTCCTTCCCTCTCTCTGCTCTTCCTTTCCCCATCCTTCCCTCCTTCTTTCTCTCTCTGCTCTCCCCTTCCCCCACCCCCACCATGTCATTGTCATTAATTGTCCTCATATCAAAATTGAGTATATAGGATTCATGCTTCTCCATTCTTGTGATGTTTTACTAAGAATAATGTGTTCCACTTCCATCCAGGTTAATACAAGGGATGTAAAGTCTCCCATCTTTTTTAATGGCTGAATAGTATTCCATAATGTATATATACCCCAGCTTGTTAATCCATTCCTGGGTCGGTGGGCATTTAAGCTGTTGCCACATTTTGGCGATTGTAAATTGAGCTGCAATAAACAGTCTAGTGCAAGTGTCCTTATGATAAAAGGATTTTTTTTCCTTCTGGGTAGATGCCCAGTAATGGGATTGCAGGATCAAATGGGAGGGTTAGCCTGAGTTCTTTGAGGGTTCTCCATACTTCCTTCCAAAAAGGTGGTATTAGTTTGCAGTCCCACCAGCAGTGTAAAAGTGTTCCCTTCTCTCCACATCCACGCCAGCATCTGCAGTTTTGAGATCTTGAGATGTGGGCCATTCTCGCTAGGGTTAGATGACATCTCAGGGTGGTTTTAATTTGCATTTCTCTAATAATTAGGGATGATGAGCATTTTTTCATATGTTTGTTAGCCATTGGTCTGTCTTCTTTAGAGAAGGTTCTATTCATGTCTCTTGCCCATTGATAAATGGGATTGTTGGCTTTTTTTCATGTGGATTAATTTGAGTTCTCTATAGATCCTAGTTATCAAGCTTTTGTCTGATTCAAAATATGCAAATATCCTTTCCCATCGTGTAGGTTGTCTATTTACTTTGGTTGTTGTCTCCTTAACTGTACAGAAGCTTTTCAGTTTAATTAAGTCCCATTTGTTTATTTTTGTTGTTGTTGCAATTGCCACGGCAGTCTTCTTCATGAAGTCTTTCCCCAGGCAGATATATTCCAGTGTTTTTCCTATGTTTTCTTTGAGGATTTTTATTGTTCCATGCCTTAAATTTAAGTCCTTTATCTATTTTGAATCAATTTTTGTGAGTGGAGAAAGATGTGGGTCCAGTTTCAGTCTTTTACATGTGGATTTCCAGTTCTCCCAGCACCATTTATTCAATAGGGAGTCTTTCCCCCAAGGTATGTTCTTGTTTGGTTTATCGAAGATTAGGTGGTTGTAAGTGTTAGTTTCATCTCCTGGTTTTCTTTTATTTGACTTGCCTTGAGCCTCTAAGGATCCGTGTGCCATGGACTTACTAAGTATTCCTTTGTATTTATTTCTATAACCCTTGGAAGTAGACTAATTTGTTTTTTATCTTCTATCCACCCACATTTTCCAATATGATTTAATTTCACTCAAAATCATCCTTAAAATAACTTGGCTAATTTTTTTTTGCATTATTCTATCCCAATTTCATTAACTCTGCAATTATAAGTTTTAAAGAGGAACAAAAAAACTGAAGTAGACTCTTTTTGCTGTGTAGAGACCATATGTGATTTTTTAAACCACTGAAACACATCTGCCATATCTTACAATCTTTGTACACCCCATATAGTTTGTTGTATCTGATTATCTAATAAAATACTTAGACATTAATTTGCTTACTTTAGTAATAACGTAATAGATATAAAAAAATTTTTTTAAATTATGAAAATGGGAAGATAAAACGAATGAATATCTAAGAATAAAATAAGAGAAAATAAGTATTAAGTCAACAAATGCTTCTTGAGTACTAAGAGTGCAGCAGTGAATAAGATAGACAAAGTACCTGCCTTCAGGGAACTTAAAGACTCATAGAGGGGGACTTGAGTGTGAGAATAAACAAGTTATACTCAAGTATATTAGATGTTACATGTATATTGCCAGACAGTAAACAGATAAAAGAGGAGAGGGGTTTCTGGAGACAACATGGTGGTAATAGAGTGACATTGGACCAGATACTCAAGGAAACATAAAGTGGCTAAAACCATATATCACACAGACTTCTGAGAGAAGATATGTCAGGAAAAACAGTAAATGCAGACAGAGATCCTCAGGCACAAGCATACATTTGAGGGACAACAAAAAGGCCAAAGAGGCATCATCTAGCAATGAAACAAAGGAGACCAAGTGAGAGAAAGGATGGGCATGGGTGGTGGCTGGCTGTCAGATCATAAATGGCCTTGCAAATCTAAATAACTTGGTGTGAATTGAAGGTAGCTTGGACCATGATTTTGGTCTTATCTGTCTAACTCTAGGATCTTAATGAGCTACTCAACCTCTGAGCCTTATTTTCTCTTCTCTTGAACAGAAATGAAATTGGATTTCACTCAAAAGGCTCCTGTGGGGGTCAAGTGAGATCATGTAATGCAATGCTAAGAAAAAATGCTTGGCAGAGTGCCTGGAAAACAGGAACAAAATGTTTAAAACCTCAATTAATATTATTACTATTATTTTAGAAGATCATATGTAATGAGAACTTCAAATGTACTAATTTGGGGAATGTGGCAGTGGGATGGCTCATATCCTAAACTTTCAAACTAGAAAATTATAAACAATTTAAAAGGGCTCCTGCTATGCTTCTGGCTGGGGCCATAAGAACTGATAAAGGATGGGTGGTGCCTGTGGCTCAAGGAGTCGGGTGCCAGTCCCATATACCGGAGGTGGCGGGTTCAAGCCTGGCCCCAGCCAAAAGCTGCAAAAAAAGGGCGGCACCTGTGGCTCAAAGGAGTAAGACGCTGGCCCCATATGCTGGAGGTGGCGGGTTCAAACCCAGCCCCAGCCAAAATCCGCAAAAAAAAAAAAAAAAAAGAACTGATAAAGGAACACGGAGATGTGATGAGGAATGGCGACAATTACCTTCATTTACTGCCTAGAAGAATCCTCACCATTATACCCGAGGCATCTCCATGATTCAATGTGCCACATAGCAAATACCACCCTCAGTAATAAATAAAATCATTCTTATCTGTATTGATTTTTGTTTAATGCTTTGTTAGAGCCTGAGGTGCAAGAAATATTTACCTCGAATACTTTAAAGAAATGCCCACTTAACTGTCTTTGAATGAATCATACATCATTTTTCCAACTGTTGCCCTGGAGCTCAAGTCTAAATCTTTGAGTTAACTATTTCCCTTTAAGGTAGTATGGCTCACAACATTTATTTGACATTTGGGAATTTTCATAATTTTTAAGAATGTTCATCAACCTTCACCTTGAGGTTTTGTCTCCTCGTCTGTGATGGAAGCTCCTGGGCCATCATTTTCTGGCATTCAGTGGTTGGTGATACATGAAGTGGGCTTGCAAGGTAAGAGAGAAATATCTGTCCTAAGTATTCCCCAAAATCGAGGTAATTGCCAGAAGCACCCAAGTATCTAGCAGGGGTCAGACATGCTGACACCAGCTCTATCATTCCCAGTGTAGCCAGAGATTCTTGTCAACTAAATCAGTCTCTCAAAATATTTTTGGAATTTTCATTTTTCCAGGAGTTTATTTTACTTCCGATGCATTTCCCTCTGGACTTTTCTTTGAACGTAGATAAGTCTATTGCTTCTCCGGTCAATACCTTTATAATCGAGATTGGGGTGATATTATGTTTTTGGCAAAAACCTATAGGCCTCCTTATTGCCTATAAGAGTACTTCACAGAAACCCTTCTGTGAGATGGTGAAATGGCATCAGGCGTTACACATAAAATTTTCCTTGATCAAATAGTAGTAGGAAATTCTGGGTTAAGGTGATAAGGTTTCTTAGTGAAAAACTTCTAGGATATTCTTAGAGGCTAACATACATTTTAACTTCCTATATAGAAAAGACACAGGGTCAGAATCTTTTAATTGTTTATATCATGGGTCACATTTTTGAGGGACAAACACAGCTACTAACACCCTGGGAAACTTACCTTGGGGATCCCTGGGTTGTATTTCAAGATTTTTTACTATCTAGGATAGTCTACTATTTCATATTTCCTCTTGCTTCTCCCAGCACTTTCCTTGCTTCCACCACACACACGACTAAACCTTGTTTCTTGAATACAAGGTTCTTTTTAATGCCTTGTCCCTCCACTACAGAGTGGACACAGACAGATAAATCCTTTGGAGACAGAGATTACCTTAATGTCTTCCTTGTATAAATCCTACAGCCATGAATGCTTGATTACTGAAATAAATAAATAAATAAATAAATAAATAAATTGTTACAACTATAAATAGAATCAAGCTAAAGGTCATTCTTATTCCTTATGTTTGTTCTTGCTTATTACTGTAGGTACATAATTTTCTTAACATCATAATACAGATCATCTCATTTTGATGAAAAACCTACATATAGAATCATTTTTCAAGTAAATATAAAAATAAGCATTATTTTGTCTGAAAATGAACAATGCGAACTTTTCTATGAGATTTGATTAATATTTTTTATTAGGGATTCTGGGTATAAATGTACTACCTTTTCACATTTTGAATTTCCTTGCTATGAACCCATGGAGGGAAAGTCTACTATGCAATAGGAAGAAAGAAGAAAGAGAGAGAAAGGAAGTTGGGGAGAGAGAAAAGAAAGAAAGAGGGAAGAAGAAAGAGGAAGGAAGGAAGGAAAGAAGGAGGGCAGGAAGGAAGGAAAGAAAGAAGGAAAGGAGAGGAGAAATTTCTGAGCACTAGGCAATAAAGGAAGTAAAACATAAACCTGGCAGCCTAGCGATATTTACAAAAATGAAAAATTGGAAATAAAATTTGATCCCCCAATTTTGGGTTCTAGAAAACCCAAGTTTAGCTCAAGTAAATAACTACAGGGGTGAGAGTATATATATATGTGTGTGTGTGCGTATCTTATACATTTACTGACCTATATCTTACATATACTTGTATATATATTATTAATATATGGGAAATAATTATAAAGTTTTACCTATAAAAAGGGGGGAAAGAAAAAAGAATAGGAACCACAGCATTGTCTAGCAATAGGGAATTCACTATGGAAATGATAGGCTTGCATTCTATAGGTATGTTACATAGCCATAACAAATAACATTGTAGAACGATCCTGTAAGCTCTATGTAAAAGAGTCACCAGGAAGTAACTGATTTAATCTTAATCTAATAATTAGATAATCTATTTTGTAGAACATGAGCTGACTTTGAAAACCTCCTGGGCATGCTGTGAATGTGGAGTTCTTGTTTGCATGCTTCCCTTAGTGTCAAGACAAGCACAAAGTGGCTGTTTGTTTTCTCTCACTCACTTTCTTTCCTGCCTCAGGAATCCACCAGCTGAAGTGTTGAGGTTCTTTGGGACTGTTTGGAAATAGAAGACGCTTGTCAAGGGAGCCGTTCTATCTTGTGGTCCTGATGGCAGACCCGGGAACAGATGTGCAGGCAGATTCAATTTACCTTAATTCATCCCAGTTTAATTAGTAGCTGGGTTACTCCTGGCTCCAGAAAAGCAAGAAAGTGACGCTGTGTATAACAAAGTGTCTGTCCGGCCCACCCCTGGAAAGCTACTTGATCAACAGAGAAATCTTACCATGTCAACACCAGAAGGGACATACTCTAATCCCTGTCAATTCAAAACAAGAGAGCTGCCATCAGCTTAAATTCAACTCGTGTTTTAGTTGAATATATGCTGTATTATTGGAGAAAGATAGCAGATGAATTATGACATAATTCCCCACCCAACCTTGAGAGCTAAGTTCGTATTTGCAAATTCTCCATCATTTAGGCAATTTTTCAGAAGTATAAGCTCTTGTGGAAGCATAGTTAAGATATGGCTACAAGTTCAGGAATAAATCTGCATTATATCAACTAAATAGAGAAATCCAGAGAGCCCCAAATAAAGATAATACCAGTCAAATTCCTCAAATGCTTCACCTTAAAAAGCTTCACTCTTTCTTTTTTACCATATATTATTCCATGGAAGTTGAGTTTTCTAGAAGTTCGCAGCACAGTGTAAGCTGTGCTCAGTTGTATTGAAGGTAATCTGACTGCTAAGCACCTCCTTTGTTTTTTATTTGTTTCCTGTTTCATTACTCAAATGTTTAATATTATCCTGATCATGTGATACATTTAGAAGTTTTCTTCCATCTCTTCTCTACCCAGTTTTCTTTCCTGATCTGACACATGTCCTGGACATGTTCTTCTTCACACATATTACAAAACTTAAAAGTATTAGTTTACTCTGCTCATTTCCTAAATAGGCCCACAAACTGGTTCATTTTTATGTGAAGTGACATTTTTTTCAGGTTGCCAAAATGGCAAACAAGAATATATTATGTAAAACGTTTCTTATGAAGGAAAATATGTCGTGGGAACATATTAATATGTCAGAGTTCACAAAAACAAACTTTATGGACACCCAAGGGACTGTAACAAACTGGTCAACATACAGAGGTGGTTAACTTCCACTGAGTACATGTGTTACCTGTCTGGTCTATTCAAATTAGGTCAACTTAAGGAGGTGGTAAGTGTGGGAAGCTGGTCAACTGTGGAGGTTCCACTGTACTTTAAAAGGAGTTCACAAAAGATAGATAGTGCTTGATATTTGTGGATGTTTTTCAACTGAATTTGTGTTCTTACATTGTACTGACTGAGGGGCATAAATGTGAATAAGCTCAGAGTATAGTAGTTATCACCATAATCCATTCAGGTTAAAAGAAATGAGTCATAGCCATGAAGTAACCAGACAGCCAAGATCAGAAGTCTCTAGGAGGATAAAAAGAAAAAAAATAAGCTGCAAGATCATGAGCCAACAACTTTACAATCCTTAGTACCTGCATTTTTCACTTATTATGTGCCAAGGGGCACACACACACACACACAAATATATATACACATATGCAGCTATGTGGCTATATCTATATGCTGCTATTTTCACAGAAACTCTATGAAGTCAGTATCATTTTTGTTTTGAAAAGAATGACTCAGAGAGAATAAGTTGCTATGATCACCCCTAGAATGGGTAAAATGCAAATCAGTTTGCCTCATTTTCACATAAGGCAGAGCAAATTCCTCATAATAGAGGATAGCACAAGAGAACACCAGAGAGTGAAATCAGCCAGTAGAGCCTCCGTATTTGACCACCTCCCTACACTGACCACCTCCTTAATGATCTGCCCTAATTTTCATAGCAGTACAATAGGCCTAGACCATTTTGTCACAGTTGCTTGGGTGGTCAGCTTACAGAGGTTCTATTGTATTAGTGTGTGTGGAAGATAAACAGAATAGAAAACTACATGCAAGAAAAAAAGTTGTGTGAGATGGATAATGTTCCTTTATGATCTTGCCTGCTTTAGGGTGTGTTTTGCAGTTTGGAGTTATGATTCAAGTGATAATTAACGGAAGCCACTTTTTGCAGTACCAACAGTATTGTGTAATCTTTGCAATGTTAATAAGACTACAGAAGGTCAGGCTCTCTCAGAAGCTGGCTAGCAACAGGAAGAAGACTTTTCTAAAATAGAGGCAAATGAATTATTATCTATAATAGGGTCAGTTTTCAAAGCAACTTGTAAAGGAAAACTGGGATGCAAAGGCCCAGGAAACGTAATTTGTGTGGACATTCTATGAGAACTGTGAAAAAAGAAAACAATTGTTAGTCATGGAATAGTATGATGGTTAGAAAATGTGCTCTGAAGTCAAATAGTCTTGGCCAATCCATTACCCAAGTTGTAATCTTGGGTAATCTACGTTCTCTTAACTGACCCGATGGGCTCAGAATTGTCCGTCTCTTTCTCGTTGGACGCCCTTGGTACTCTGAGTGATTGTAGCTAGCAGAATACTCTGTGGAACTGACCCATCACAAATGACAACTTCTGTAACCCCCAGTCCAGTTCTCCATGAAACCCAGGTGTCTCCTTTATACTTCATAAGCATAATTATGACAATTGTACCTGCTTTTATCTTTGCAACATTCAATATCACATAAACTATTGAAATTTGAGTGTGAGGAGTTGAGTGCCTTAAAAAAAAAATACCTCCTTTGAACCACAAGAAAGAAAACCTCTGATGATTTGAGTATAGGGGATGTCTTTTTAAAAGGTCAGAACCTAAATTCTCTTCTAGGCCCCTTGAAGTACTTGTTTCTCTTCTAGTAAACAGAAATTATAAATCACAGACAATTTTCTGTGAGAATATGTTTTAGGAAGAAGAATTACATGGACTTCAATCAACAGAAACATACTCAAAGAAAAAAATAAGCCCCTGTCTGAAGAGCTTGGCAAGTGAAATGCTTTTTTATTTACAGGTTTAAATTAAAATAAAATGTCTGGGTTCTATATCTTTTAACTGATGTTCAACCTTCCATTAAATAAATTAATGTAATTGGGTCACATAAAAGAACTTTAGCTTTACCCAATTTATGAAGCTCTTGGGAATATTATAGAAAGTTATAGAAACACGGGCTGCAGATTGTCCTAATGAGAAAATTTCCTAAAACTACAGAGTATCTGTCTGATATTAGGATACATTTTCTCACAAGTAGTGGTGTGGTGGTATGCTACAGGAAGTTCCCTCATGGATAAGATAACCCCATGAAAGTGATTCTAGAGAGATTGAGACCGGAGCCTCATGTTAGAGTCCCAAAAGGACTCCTCTGTATCTGAGCATTCATTATTCATTCATAAGGTTCCTTTGGCTTCCTTCCTTGACAGACATGATCCATCAGCCTGTATAATTAAGGACTTCCAAGCAGTTGTTTCAGTCCCTTATAAACTTTTCAGGATACACAGACAATCACAGGAAACACCGAAAGTGACTACACTTAACACTTAGAACCTCACAGCACAAGATATATTGATTTGATAACTGGGATGACTGGGATGGAGAGGAAAGGGACTGATTCCAGAATTGTAGAATATGGGTACAGAAGCTTTGACAAAATTAAGAACACATGATAAACCATCCTATCTTTGTCTTCATGAGAAAGCTCAACATATCTGCCGACAAGGTCAGATTTGTTTCCTAGGAAAAAAAAAAAATAGAAGATAAAGAAGAAAAATGTATCACCTGCCTTCCATCTTCCAAATACTAATGACCAGTGGAACATGCCAGAATATATAGGTATGAGAGAGAATGATTTCAAATTCCATCTGATATTTTGTGAGTGAGGTTACCAACAGTATTTGCTGATCTTCTGTTCAGACTTAGACAGCCTGAAAGTACTTCCAATGCTATGGAAAAGACCTCCAGAATTTTAAAATGATACAAAAAAGGTAGACTTCAACTTGGCATGTGACTTTCCATAACAGAAAAAAGTGCTATGTGTATATTTAGAGGGAGTTCAGTATATATACTGAACTATGTGTATATGATTTAGTGTATATATATATATACACTAAATCATATACACATAGTTCATACATATACAGATACACACTAAATCATATACACACAGTTAATCATACATAGCACTTTTTTCTGTTATGGCAAGTCATATGCCAAGTTGAAGTCTACCTTTTTTGAATCATTTTATACATATACATATACACACTAAATCATATACACATACATAGTGTGTGTGTGTGTGTGTGTATATATATATATATATATACATATACATACATATATATACACACACACAGCATATTTCCTACCTATTTCGAGAGATTTGGGGTTATAAAATGGGACTCCATTTTGTAGGTGTATCTGAAACAATGAACTCTCCAAACTTCATGTTGTCAACCACTGACCATTTTTTATACTCAGTGTTTAGGTATGAATTCTAGGGAAATACAATTAGTAGATCATGTGAAGTGCTATACATTGTTCTGAGTGGTGATCAAGTCAGAGAAAATTCCCATTCACATGAACTTATGTTTGGCAGAGAAGACCAATATTTACCAAGGAATTGAAAAAGTTTCATAAGAGTGGTGTCAGTATCACTTTATTCCCATCTGCATCCTGGGACCTTGTGCATGGATGGCACATAATAGATACAAAGTAAATGTTTGATGCACAAAACATATTGCTGAGAATGTATATGAGATAGGGGCAGAGTCACTTATCTCTGATAGTCTGTGATTTCCTAGAATATTTATTTTCTCACTAACTAAAATATTTAGCACACTTCAAGTTGCTGAAGATTTTGAAAGAAATGTACTACATGCTGCACTTTGCTCCTACCCAGGGCCTGATCTCCTTTGGGCATCATTTCAGTTCATTTGCACTCAGCTTTTCCCAGGTCAGGCCATTCGGATATTGCTTCTCATGTAAATATGGGCCCTTGGAGATGCATGTGAAATCCTTCCAAATTTCTGCCTCCAGTGTCCATCCAGATGCTGAAGATAACTTCATTCAGAAGGTTGTTTCATGTTCTTGGTGGGCATACCATGCACATTTTGTTTTATTTTGTTAAAATGCTGCTGTGTCACTTGTTCTGTTGACATTACTGAATTCTCCACTGTCACCTGTACTTTCTCAAGCTATCCTTTCATGAGCCCTACCATTCCCTTACTACCAACTGCTCTGATGAGAAATAAATGTGCTGCTTATGTAATGTGTATGTAAAAAGAGGTAAAATAATGTGATGCAAAAGAAATATGTAGAGAGAGGTTACATACAGATAGTTAATAGCAAAAATTTGTCTCAATACTCTTAAAAGTCTAGTTTTAATAGGCCCCAAGAATTATCTCACACTACTATAACACTCATATTACTATGTTTTGCATGGTCCCAATCACTTTCCTAGACTATCAGACTAATTTTAGGTGTGCTGGGTGTGTAAATAAGACTAAAGTCTTATTTACACACCCAGCACAATCGATCGTCACCATGTTACACTATGCTGGACAGGCAACGGTCTTTGGGTTGAATGAATTTTCTTTTAATAATAATTATAGATAAAATGTCAATTATTATTCATTCATAAAATAATTATTGGACACCTCCTATGTGCCTAAGACATCTTCAGTACATGTGCACCCTTTAAAAAATGTGTTGGAAAGAGTCAATTTGATTGATAATCACTATAATTTTTCCTAACTTCTTTAAATAGGTAAGTGGAGAATGCTGTTGAACTATATACATATATAAAGGCCACCTAAACCAATGTCAGAGGGTGGTTCTTCTGGACAAAGAAAAATCTAGGTCAAACCATACAGGATAATTTGGAGTTGGCTATGAATCTACTCATCCTATAATAATACATTGAGAATTTTGGGAAACACACAGTGTAGTATCCCAAAAGCACTAAGGACAGAAGAAGAAAGTACAAAAAGAGAAGAAGACATTGCAGACAGAAAAGCTAAGTACAAAATAATGAATATTGCAGGTTTTTAAAGTTTGTGGATAACAGAGTCATTCATTGAAATAGCCAATACAAAAGGAGAAATAGGTTTGAAGAAGATAGTGTTATTTGGACTTGAATTTCAGGACTTTGTGTGTCATCTAAATTCAGAACAAATGTAAGAAAAATTGGTAAAAGTCAATATTATAAATAAGATCAAAAATCTCCGAATTCCAGTGTTTACTTTATATTCTTGAGTAACTTAATTCACATTTTAGGATGGTTTCTCATCCAGTTTTTGTTATATAATAAATCTAATGGTTTATTGGACTTATTAATTTATGCCATATTTTTTGAGAGTTGCTATGCCCAGACACTAGAATATAGAAAAAGATGAAAAGTAGTTCCTGCCATTAAGAAAATAAACACATTACCCTTGCTTCGTAATTTCAGTCAGAGAAAACTGATTCAAAAATTAATGTGATTCTCGTTTCTGAGACTGAGAATGGAGGTGTGTTAGCTCCAGTAGAGTCTCAAGGCAAAAAGCTAAAAAAAACACCAACTCTCAATATTTATAAGGTCTACATCTCAAAATCTTAGACTATCATCACTTTAGGTGTACCACTATAAAATATTTGTATTCTTTAAGACACACTGTTAAAATCAATTCATTTGGGTTTCCTCGGGAAGATTTGAGATCCTAAGTGGTAAATTCACGAATGTACAGGGATGACACTTGAAGATGAAAGAAGCATCTAGTCCTGTTAATCTAAACAACGCACTTCCTTTACAGATTTAATGAGTTTCGTGGGTTGGATGTGGTGCTAGCACTCTGAAAGGCCTAGGTGGGTGGATTGCTTAAGCAGAGGAGTTCAAGATCTGCCTGACCAAGAGCAAGACCTAATTTCTTACCCAAAACAGAAAAACGAGCTGGGAATCATGGAAGGTGCCTGTAGTCAGTCACTCAGGAGGCTGACACAAGAGTATAGCTTGAGCTCAAGAGTTTGAGATTGCTGTGAGCTAAAACGCCATGGTATTCTACCTAGGGCAACAGTGAGACTTTGACTCAAAAAAAAAAAAACCCATAAGAGTGTTTTGTTGGTTTTCCCACACAATCTTAAAAATATTAAAACAAAATACACATTTTATATGCATATAATAGGAGAATATTAGAAATGTTAGAAACACTTGGGGTATACAATTTTTTTTATTTCAATGGATTTAAAAACACGTGTAAGTGCCTTTTGGTTACATCAAACCAAACTGAACTGTATAGTGGTAAAGTTTGGGTTTTAGTGTACCAGCAACTCAAATAGTGCATGTTCTACCCAACAGGTATTTTTTCTTCTTTGCACCCTCCCATACCCACGCCATTCTGTGTCTCCAGTGTCCATTGTGTTTCTGTAACCTCCTCCGTAACTACAGGTTAGCTCCCACTCAGAAGGAAGAACATTTGGTATTGGGTTTTCCATTCATGAATTACTTCACTCCGAATAAAGGCCTGCATTTTTTTCCAAGTTGCTGTAAGACATTTATTTCATTCATTGTTATATACACCATGGCACATATATATATTAATACCACACTTTCTTTATCCACTTATCAGTTCAAGGGCACTTCAGTTAATTCCACAATTTTGTTATTTTGTATTGTGCTGCAATAAACATATAAATGAAGGTGTCTTTTTGATATATGACTTTTTTGCCTTTGGGTAGATACCCGGTGTGGGTGTACCAATTTACATTCCTATCAACAGTGTATGAGTATTCCCTTTCCACCACATACACGTTAACATCTGTTTTGTTTTGTTTTTTTAACCTTTTGTTAATGTCCAGTCTGACAGGGATAAGATGGTATATCATAGTGCTTTTAATTTGCATTTCTTTGATAGTATTTGGCCATTCGTCTATCTTCTTTTAAAAAGTGTTCATGTCATTTGTTCACTTTTTAATGGAATATCTTCTTGCTGATTTTGTTTTTTGTAAATTCTAGTTATTAGCATTTGTCAGATGTATAGTTAGTGACTATTTGCTCCCATTCCCCCATTCTGCAGGTTATTTACTTTGTTTTGCTGTGCAAAACTTGTTAGTTTAATTAAGTCCTATTTATTTATTTGTGTTGTACTTACTTTGGGGGTCTTAGTAGTTCTTTGCCTAGGTCAATATCCAGAAGAGTTTTTTACTAGGTTTTCTTTTAGACTATTCATGGTTTCAGGTCTTATATTCAAGTCTTTAATTCACCTTGAGTTAATTTTTGGTGTATGATGAGAGACAGGGACCCAGTTTCACTCTTCTGCATGTGGCTATTCAAGTTTCAGCACCATTTATTAAATAGGATGTCCTCTGCCAGTATAAGTCTTTGTCCATGTAATCGAAGGTCAGTTGGTAGGTATTTGGCTTTATTTCTGGGTCTCTATTTTGTTCTATTGATCAGCGCTGTTCTGGTTACTATAGCCTTATAACATAATTTGAAGTCTGTTGATGTGTTCTTGTTGCTTAGGATTGCTTTGGCTATTTTGGACCTTTTTCAGTTCCATGGGAATTTTAGGACTGCTTTTTTTAATTCCACAAAGGATAACATTGGTATTTTGATAGAAATTGCACTGATCTCTAGATTACTTTGGGTGGTATGATCATTTTTACAATATTGATTCTTCCAATCTATGAGCATGGGGTGGTTTTCCACTTGTTTGTAATCTATGATTTCTCTCATCAGTATCTTATAGTTCTCCTTGTAGAGATCTTTGACTTCCTTGGTTAAATGAAATGAATATTTATTTTTATTTATTTGCAGCTATTGTAATGTGATTGATTTCTTCATTTGATTCCCAGCTTTGTTGTTATGATTATCTCCATTTTCAAATGAGCACACCAGAACATATATATATATATACCAATATGAATCTGTACAAACACATAAGCAAAAACTAACTCACATTCTTTCATGGAAGCAACTTTAATGGTAACATTTTTGAATGAAAGTAAAGTACAAGTGCATTTCTTTCCACATACCTGGTACTCAGTACAGTTTAGTTCTCTAATCCTTTTTCAAATAAACTTAATGTGATTAAAAAAAACAAATGGTGGCTATACTTTCATGCATTTTTCTCATCAGGTTCATTGAATCATTTTTGAATATGTGAACTGGAGTGTACTTAAGATTAATAAAGGGAGCTGGAGTGATTTGCTCAAGTCATATAGCTGTTAAAGGTTAAGACCAAAATAAAAACCAGTTCTATAAATTCCAGATACAATGTTCTATTTGCCTTTAACATAAAGGGTGATGTCTTTTCCACCCATTAGAATTTTGGTTGAATTTATTAGCCTGTAAGAAAGACAAGTAAGTTGTAAGAAACACTCATGTCCACGTGGAATGATAACAGATAAAGATGTAACAGGTAACATGAAGGAAGGTACTGATGATACAATTTTAAGTATGTCAATCTGCTTGGGAATCCTGCAGTTTCAGAAAGAGGGAATGGTAAGTCTACTCTGTAGCAGCAAATTCAGAAAATGGAAAATGGATTGTAAAAGTGTCTTACATTTCAACTAAGTGTTCAACATATATAAACCGGGATGCTTTTAGTAGTTTAACAGGATTAAACCAAGGATCATACCAAAATGACAGCTCCACTTAAAAGATGAATTGTAAAGTCACAAAAGTTACAAAGTGAGGTCAAGCCACAGCAGGAGTTTATTGCTAAAGGATTGATGAGGTGACATTTTCCAATAAAGGGAGAGAAAGATCATTTCGAAAAATAAAATCAGAATTATATTCAGGGCTTCTGGGAAAAAGTATAGAACCCTTGTCAGGAATCACTTAAAAAGCACAAAATATTGTATTTATTTATGGCCTAAAAGCTCAAAACATCCCTATTCAAGTTCAGAAATACAACAATGTATTAGAAAAACATCACCTTCATGTTAGCTTGTTAACAGGGTTAGTTGTTAATTAGTTTCATGTGCCAGAAAAGAACAATATCTGAAAATTTGTCTAATTAATATGCATACAAGGATTTTGTTTTGGGATCCAAAAACACAAGCTGGGGAGAACTGCAAAAGATGTAACATTAATTCTTGACACATTGTATTACATTTGTGTCTAACGAGTCAAATATTAGCTCTGCTTTTCATTACTACTTTTGAGACCCTGAGGATCTTTGCACGATTTTTTTGTTAAATGACAGCTATTTTTTTAGGACTTTTCGGTGAAAAGTTTAAAGTGCTAAGGCTTGTGCCTAACTGCCATCGTCAAGGCTGAAGTGACAAAGTGAAGTCTGGCTTATGAAGATGCTACAAAACGTAGCAGTCAGGTAAATCCATAGAAGAAAGTGAAAGAACTTACTCAAGGTCACATTATGTTTCAGTCTGTTCAACCGTACCAAAGAGAAAGGTCTGAGCACAAGTTTTAAAGGTTTCAAAGCTGGTTAATAAAGTCCGTAAGAAATCTGCCTCATTGAGTCCCTCCCCTACTTTCTATTTATAAAGGGTAATTTATAAAGAAAAGAGTTTGGTTGGGCTCATGGTTCTGCAGACTTTACAAGGAGGATGGCACCAGCACCTGCTTCTGGTGACAGCTTCAGGCTGCCTCCACTCAGGGCACAGGCAAAGGAAAACCAGGGTGCACAGCATCACACAGTGGGAGAAGAAGCCAAACTCCTTTTAGCAATCAGATTTCATAAAAAATAACAAATCACTGATTCATGTGAGGATGGCACCAAGCCACTTATGAGGGATCTGCTCCCAAGACCCAAGAACCTTTCATGAGGCTGCACCTGCAATATTGGGGTTCAAATTTCAACCTGAGGTTTGAGGGAACAAATATCTAAACTATAGCACGTTATTCTTTAAGAGCACAACTACCACTAGCTAAATCTGTGCCATCTGAAATGTAAGGATGACTCTGAATCTACGGGATTCCTTGTGCTGGCTTGTCTTGCCTTATTCAAATATCACATTGCAAAGATTTTCTATGTGCCTGGACTTTCCTTTGGTTTTAAATGACATGGTACTAGGGCTACAACAATTTTGCATATCTTCTATTTTTCTAATCTATAAGAATGTATATTTTTGATAAATGGGATTGCTTGTTTGTCTCTATTTGGTGGGAGAAAGAGGCAGAGTGGGGAGAGTCCAAGTTGAAGAAGTGTGTGCATCATGCACGTATCTTGAGAAGCACATCGGCACTCAGGAAGAATTTCAGAAGAGAAAGTAGGGGAGAAATCTACTCAATGAAGCAGATTTCTTATTGACACTATTAACTAGCTTTTAAACCCCAAGAGAAGATACTCCCTGATATGCTAGACTTCTAAAGCCAAATGGGTAGGTATTAGTCGATCCTAGAGACAATGGTGAGCTAAGCAGAAGGTATTACTGGATACCGGATTTGGTGAAGTGAGTAATCACAAGTCCAGATAAAAATAGACAGAACCATAGTGTTGCCTATGACTCCTGCAGGAAATTAAAGCAGGAGATTTTTTTTTTTTTTTTTTTGGTTGCAGTTTTTGGCCGGCGCTGGGTTTGAACCTGTCACCTCTCGGTTATGGGGCTGGCACCCTACTCCTTGAGCCACATGTACTGCCTGCAGAGCAGGAGGTTTTTTAAGTGAAAATATTGGAGACCAAACGATCTCATTTTCTGGTTTCATAGAACCAAACATAAGGAAAATTAAACAGCTATAATTGAGCATCAAAAAAGAAAAAAAGAAGAAAACTGATGGTGATAAAAGAGCACAGATTTTAGTGTGTAAATAAAAATAGAGTAGGCTAGAGAAAATTCTACTGGACAGACTTCTCAGTTTTATAATTTTTCTCTTTTACCTGAGTGGAGGTAAAAAGAGTGTTTCAACTGTTTTCTTTATTAAAGCAATACATGCTTGAATGAGAATGCATGGCAATGCATGAGTATATGAAATAGAAATTAGTTTTTAGCTTCTCCCTCCTCTCTCCAATGCCTATAATTTTCAAACAAACATTTTATCAAAAGCCTTGAAAGGCACTTCCTTAAGGGAACTTTCAAAGAGTTTTACCCTGCGTTAGAATAAATATAATATTCTTGTGTGACAACATAAAGAGTTACATGGGAATAATCATATACATATTAGGTTTTGATTAATAGTACTTTTTTCTTTGAGATGAGGTCTCACTCTGTTGCCCAGGCAGGAGTGCAGTGATCTCATCATACCTCACCGCAATCTCAAACTCTTGGGCTCAAGTGGTCCTCGTGCCTCAGCCTCCCAAGCAACTGGGACTGCAAGTATGTACCACCATGCCTGGCCAATTTTTCCCCTCCCTTCCTCCCTCCCTCCTTCCTTCCTTCCTTCCTCTCTCCTTCTCGTTCTTTCTTTCTTTCTTTTTTTTTTTTTTTGTAGAGATGGGGGCTTACTCTTGTTCAGGCTGATCTTGAACTCCTGGTAGTATCTTTATGATTTTGACCATTTCACCTGCTTGAAAGCACAAAAACATTTTAGTTTAATGTCATCCCAAGTATCTATTTTCACTATTATTGCTCAGACAAATGTCATGCATCTTTTCCTCTATGTTTTCTCTGAGTCATTTTGCAGTTTCAATTTAACTTTTAATATAGCATCAGATAGCTCTTTTCTCTCTCTCCCCCGTGTGTCTCGTGTCTCTGTCTCTCTCTTTTTCTCTCTCTCCTCTCTTCCCCTGTCTCTCTCGTTCTCTCTTTTCCCTTCTCCTTAATGCTGCTCTGCAACTTCCCCCGCCAATAAAGACCTTTCGTACAAAAAAAATATATATATATAGCATCAGATAATAGATAATTTCTTTCTTTCTCTCTCTCTCTCTCTCTCTCTCTCTCTCTCTCTCTTTCTTTCTTTCTTCGTAGATATACAGTTTCCCCACCCTGTACATTGAAGACCATCCTTTCCCCATTGTGTGTTCTTGGCATCTTTGCCAAAATTCAATTAAATGCAAATGAGTTGGCTTATTTCAATCCACCTTTTCACCCAAACTACATAACAGGACTATCACTTCAGTTGGTATCATTTCTCAGATATTTTGTGTAGTATTTTTTTCTTTACAATTTGGCCTATTAAAAATTTGCCAACTGCTTCATCAGGGATTCAAAGGGAGAAAAAGCAACATGTTTCCATTCTAGTGAAAGATGCTCTTCTGGGTTCACTTGGAAATGCATTGTCCCTATATTGCAGTTTATGAGTAATTTAAAGCCTTTCTGGGGATAATTTTCACTCTACTTGTTGATATTAGGAAAATTGTTCCTCATAAAACACTAACTCTGTAGAGAGCCAGCCTAAGCCACATGTATCACCTTGGTAAGGGTACACCACTGCTTAGACCTCAGTTTTCTCATTTGCTAAATGATATAAGTCATCATTAAGATCTATTTTAGCTCTAACATTCTGTGACGCTAGGAAATACTGTTTAAATGCATGGAATGTGTATGAAAATATTCTAATACAACTTTATATATGAATATATTCTTACTGTAGAGCTATTACCATTGAAGTATCTCTTATCCACTCACATCCCCTGACCTTATCTAATGGGTTCCCCATTATCAAGTATATCAATTGTATGTGGAAGAAAGTTCTCATCAAAATTTTAAACTTTGTTTATCATAGCCATTTTTTCCAGATTGTAGTGGAGGTTTCAGACTTGAAGTAGATATAAAGCAAAATAAATTAAGAATTTGATTCACTGTGACTACAATAGCAGAAAATGTAGAAAACTTCAAATAAAAGTTAACAGATATTTTGAAACTGGAGGGGAGAAAATCAAAACCAAATTAGACATTTTTAGGCTGATGGGTCACTTTGAGTTCTGAATAATAATGTCAAATATTCAACAAAATGTTTCTGATATGTCTAAGAAACAGCAATATTTTGTGGAGCAAAAATATTAACTATGAAAGGGTATGTAGTAACAATTCGTATCTTCAAAAGTGTCAAAACATAGTCTTTGATCATTGACATAAAAAAGACACTTGACTTTTGTATTTTTTCTTTTTCCCCCTCAGATTCATTCTCCTTTGACAACAAAACCTCTTAAAGTCATGAGTTGAGATAGGCACAAGCTGAGGGCACTCAATCACACACAAAACATACTTTAATTTAAATAAGAATATTTTAAGAACATATTTGTCTCCTAATAAAGGAAAATTTTATGGAAAGGCAAAATTTGAAGGAGAAGTTATAAAGAAAAGTCTTTTTGAATATGTAGGGTTAAAGGACCAATGCCTGTGTATCCTTCCTGGCGCTATTATTTTTCTTAATGGGACGTTTTGTCCTTTAGGATAACACAACACTACATAATGTGCTCAGAGTCACATTAGCACCCTCAGAGATCCCATGCAATTTCACATACGGCTTAGTGAGTTGAAAAACTACGGACAAAATTTATGATTCCAGAGTCTATCTGTTCTTTGCAATCAATGACTTGGCTGCAAAATTGTTCTCTCTCCAAAGATTGATTTTTCCCTATTTACAGCATTATTCCATCAGTACATAAAGATGCCAACATTTCTACCTTTAAACCACACCTATGGTGTATCCTAGAAAGGTACAGGTGAAACTTACTAAATGTAGAATATAAATGTCTTAACACAATAACTAAGAAAATGCCATGAAGGCTATGTTAACCAGTTTGATGTAAATGTTTCAAATCATATATGAAACCAGCACATTGTACCCCATGATTGCATTAATATACACAGCTATGATTTAATAAAAAAAAAAAATAAAAAAAAATCACACCAAAATCTTTTTCAGGGACCACTTTCTACTCTACCTTTCCAATTCTTTTATATTCCCTGTTTTAACCAAGTCTCAGTGAAGAATGTCCTACACTCTTCATCTTAATTTGGTCATCTCGACTTTTGTCTTTAGTCTTTCCATGCTGTTCAGACCTTCCAAGCCTTCAGACTTGTACATCTACTCACACCATTGAACCTGTTTCAGTGGCCACTGCTTCTCAAGTCTCTCTACATTTTCCTTTTAATCTTTTTTTTTCTTTTATTGTTTGGGGTTCATTGAGGGTACAAAGAATTAGATTACACTGAATTCATTTGTCATGAAATCCCTCTTATAATTGTGTCCTACACCCAAGAGTTGTGCCATGCCCTTTCCCTTCTCCCCTCTCCCAGCTTCCTCTTTCTCCAGCCTCCACCTTGAATTGATTTGAGTATTTCCTATTATAAGGGTATGTATTAGATTATCTACTGGCTTCATATTAGAATTGAGTACATTGGATTCTTGCTTCTCCATTCTTGTGATGCTTTCCTGTGAAGAATATGGTCCAACTCAATCCAGGTTAACACAAAAGATATAAACTCTCCATCTTTTTCAATGGCTGAATAGTATTCCATGGCATACATATACCACATCTTCTTAATCCATTCCTGGGTTGGTGGGCATTTAGGTTATTTCTTCATTTTGGCAATTGTAAATTGAGCTGTGATAAACAGTCTAGTGCAAATGTCATTATGATAAAATGACTTTTTTTCTTCTGCATCTGAATCTGATAAAGGGTTGATAACCAAAATCTACAGAGAACTCAAATTAATCAATGAAAAAGAGTAAACAATCCCAAGCGGTACCTGTGGCTCAGCAAGTAGGGCGCTGGCCCCATATACCTAGGAGGGCGGGTTCAAACCCAGCCCCGGGTGAACTGCAAAACAAAAAATACTAGGTGGGCATTGTGGTGGGCGCCTGTAGTCCCAGCTACTTGGGAAGCTGAGGCAAGAGAATCCCCTAAGCCCAGGATTTGGAGGTTGCTGTAAGCTGTGTAACACCACGGCACTCTACCGAGAGCAATAAAGTGAGACTCTGTCTCTACCAAAAAAAAAAAAAAAAAAAAAGAGTAAACAATCCCATCTATCAATGGGCAAGAGATAGGAACAGAACCTTCTCTGATAAAGACAGATGAATGGCTAACAAACATTTGAAAAAATGCTCATCATCCCTCATTGTCAGAGAAATGCAAATCAAAACCACCCTCAGATGTCACCTAACCCCAGTGGGAATAGCACACATCACAAAAATCTCAGAGCTGCAGATGTTGGTGTGGATGTGGAGAGAAGGGACCACTTTTACATTGCTGGTGGGACTGAAAACTAAGACAGCCTTTTTGGAAAGGAAATTGGAAACTCCTCAAAGACCTCAAATTGAAGCTTCCATGTGATCCTTCTAATCTTTTTAACTTCAGCCTCCTCTCCTCTGTCTTCTGCCGTCCTTCTCTTCTCTACCCTCCTCTTCCCACCATATTGATTCCCCAGGAGGTGGCATTGAGTTCCATTCTTCCATGGTTTAATAAAACATCATTTATTTCTTAGGCACAAACCTAATTTTTAAGCTTTGGACTTGAATATCTTATTCCTATCTGCATCTTCATTTTAAGAAATAGTTTCCTTTGATACATATGTATTCATCTTAATGTTATACCTTTCTCAATATGAAATGTGCTATTACTTTCCATTGCCAGACACACGTTGTCTGACAATCATAAAGTATATGAATGAGTAAAATAGGACAGTTATTAAATATTAAATAGTTTCATAAATGAGATTACACATGTGCTACATTAAAAAGCGCATTTTCTGCTTGGCTCATGGAATTTTTTCTTACTAATATGTTTTAAAACGTTTTATGTTTTATGATTTTATGCAGTCTGCTGTATAACTTTGTAGTATGAAAAAGATAGTACCTATCAGGTCATGTCCACAAAATTGAATTATACTAATAGAGATACAAGGTCTCTTCCTGCCTAATTATCAGAGCAACCAAAGGCAACAAAAAATTATTTTTGTCATACAAGATAATATGTATCCACACAAAATTTTATAATAAATCATCTTAGAAGAATATTGGAAATAATTTAAAATTAAGAAAGGCTAAAACAAAGAAGTGTTTAAGACCAAGTGCAGATTTACTTATTTTATAGTGATAAATTAAATATCCCCTCCCTTTTTTTTTAACAATAGAAATAGTAATTTAGGCTAAGAAAGGGAGACAGTCTTTATTTCAGAACATTTTGTTTTAAGGGTTTTGTTTTTTATTTTATTTTTAATTAACAATGATAGTTGTATATATTTATGGAATTCAATGTGATGTTTTGATAAATATGTACATTGTGAAATGATAAAATCAAACTAATTAACATATCATCTCACTCGCTTACAGGCAGTCCCTGGGTTGCAAATAAGATAGTTTCTGTAGGTTTGTTCTTAAGTTGACTTTGTACGTAAAGTTGGAACAGGTATATTTACCTATTACCTATAATAGCCTCCATTAGTAAGTGCAAGTTGTACATCAGTTGGATGTTTGTAACTCAGGGACTTACTGTTGTAGCCTCCATTTGTAAGGTTCATAAGGGAAAGTTGTATGTAAGTCAGATGTTTATAACTCTGGAACTACCCATATTGAATTTTTTGTGTTCAGAACACTTAAAATCTACTCTTTCAACAGTTCTGAAATATATGGCACATAATCATCACCTTTGGTCACCATACAGTCTTACTGTAAGTGTAAGTTTTCTACTTGTACCTTGCGCCTTCTATAAAGTTTTACCACTTTCTTAACCCATGAAATAGTTCCTTGAATTCATATAACAGTGACTGAATCATAAAATCCTAAGGGAAGAATCTGTTTGCAATTAATATTTACATTTATTCTATAATAACTTTTATTGATTTTATACTTTAATTGATTTTTTAAATTTTGTATTAATATAAGAGTGGATGAGATTAAGATAAAGACGGAATTGCAATTGAGTCCTTCATCTAGGAAGTGTGCCATATAGCCATATATTGTACCCATTAAGATAGAACTTACCCGTGGATGTGAAGAAAAAGGAAGACTTCTACACTGCTGGTGGGTATGCAAACTAATACTTTCCTTTTGGAAAGATGTTTGGAGAATACTCAGGGATCTAAAAATAGACCTGCCATTCCATACTACAATTCCTCTACTAGGTATATATCCAGAAGACCAAAAATCACATTATAACAAAGATATTTGTACCAGAATGTTTATTGTAGCCCAATTCATAATTGCTAAGTCATGGAAGAAGCTCAAGTGCCCATTGATCCACGAATGGATTAATAAATTGTGGTACATGTATACCATGGAATATTATGCAGCCTTAAAGAAAGATGGAGACTTTATCTCTTTCATGTTTACATGGATGGAGCTGTAACATATTCTTCTTAGCAAAGTATCTCAAGAGTGGAAGAAAAGTATCCAATGTACTCAGCCCTACTATGAAACTAATTTATAGCTTTCATATGAAAGCTATAACCCAATTATAGCTCAAGAATATGGGGAAAGGGGAAAGGAACGGGAGGGGAGGGGGAAGATAGTTGGAGGGAGGGTAATTGGTGGAACCACACCTACGGTGCATCTTAGGATACAGGTGAAACTTACTAAATGTATAATATAAAGGTCTTAACACAATAACTAAGAAAATGCCATAAAGGCTATGTTAACCAGTTTGATGAAAATGTTTCAAATTGTATATAAAACCAGCACGTTGTACCCCATGATTGCATTAATGTACACAGCTATGATTTAATAAAAGAAAAGATTTTTTAAAAAGATAGAACTTAGCAACCCCCTTCCCTTTCCCTCTTCCTGAATTTAATTGTGATTTTCTCTCCTATGAGCCTATAGTTTTTGATCTACTTGTTTCAACATAGTATTGAGTACATGGAATGCTTGCTTTTCCATTGTTTATTTTATTTTATTATTTTTTTTTTATTTTTTATTAAACCATAGCTGTATACGTTAGTGTAATCATGGGGTACAATGTGCTGTCTTCATATACAATCTGAAATATTTTCATCCAACTGTTTGATATAACCTTCATGAGATTTTCTTATTTATTGTATGAAAACATTTGTATTCTGCATTTAGTAGGTTTCACCTGTACCCTTCTAAGGTGCACTATAAGTGTGATTCCACCATTTATCCTCTCTCCACCCTCCTTCCTCCTCCTCTCCCCTCCCTTGCCCCTTTCCCCATAGTCTTGTGCTATAATTGGGTTATAGCCTTCATATGAAAGCTATAAATTAGCTTCATAGTAGGGCTGAGTATATTTGAAACTTTTTCTTCCATTCTTGAGATACTTTGCTAAGAAGAATGTGTTCAAGCTCCATCCATGTAAACATGAAAGAGGTAAAATCTCCCTCTTTCTTTAAGGCTGCATAATATTCCATGGTATACATATATCACAATTTATTAATCCATTTGTGGATTGGTGGGCACTTGGGCTTCTTCCGTGACTTAGCAATTATGAATTGGGCTACAATAAACATTCTGGTACAGATGTCTTTGTTATAATGTGATTTTTGGTCTTCTGGGTATATACCAAGTAAAGGAATAATAGGATCAAATGGCAGGTCTATTTTTAGATCTCTGAGTATTCTCCAAACGTCTTTCCAAAGGAACTTATTAGTTTTCATTCCCACCAGCAATGTAGAAATGTTCCCTTTTCTCCACATCCATGCCAACATCTCTGGTTTGGGGATTTTGTTATGTGGGCTCATCTTACTGGAGTTAGATGATATAATGCAATTCCTATTAAAGCTCTATTGTCAAATTTTAAGGATCTTGAAAAAATAATGCATAGTTTTATATGGAATCAGAAAAAACCTGGAATAGCCAAGACATTACTTAGAAATAAAACCAAAGCAGGAGGAATCACACTACCAGACCTAAGACTGTACTATAAATCGATAGTGATCAAAACAGCATGGTACTGGCACAAAAACAGAGACGTAGATGTTTGGAACAGAACAGAGAACCAGAATAGAGGACCAAGAGATGAACCCAGCTACTTACCGCTATTTGATCTTTGACAAGCCAATTGAAAACATTCAGTGGGGAAAATACTCCTTATTTAACAAATGGTGCTGGGAGAACTGGCTGGCGACCTGTAGAAGACTAAAACTGGACCCACACTTCTCACCTTAACTAAGGTAGACTCTCAGTAGATTAAAAATTTAAACTTAAGACATAAAACTATAAAAATACTAGAAGAAAGTGCAGGAAAAACTCTTAAAAGAATGCTTTTCCATTCTTGAAATAAAGTACTTTACTTAGGAGAATGTTCTCCAACTTCATCCAGGTAAGTACAAATGATGCAAAGTCTCCCCCTTTTTTTGGCTGAATAGTATTCCATGGTATACATACACCACAGTTTATTAATCCATTCACATGTTGATTGGCACTTGGGTTGTTTCCAGATCTTTGCAATTGTGAATTGAGCATCTGTAAACATTTTTATTTTATCTTAGAGAAACTAGGACTGTATAGTTGTGTAAGTTAGATTTTGCTTAATAGAAGACCATCAGAAGTATAGTGGTATATAAAATATATATATATTAATCTTATTTTTTAGGTGGTTGGCATTTTAGGCTTGGTTAAGAAATATGGTTCTCCTGGCCTTTTCTGGACTCCTTTTAGCATCTGCAGTCAGTACCTGGGAAGCTATCCCAATTTTGGCTGAACTTGCTCACATGGCTGGGATGACTATCTGACCCATATAATCATTCAACCGTGCTTCAGCCTAGAGGCTTGTTCTCAGGGTTGCAACAGAAAGACTAGAAGTTTGCAAGACCACTTCTGCTGCATTCTACTGGCCAAAGCATGTCACACAGCCAACACAAATTCAAGAGATTAGAAAATAAATTCAACTTTTTGAAGTAGGATCTGGAAAGTCACATTAATGCAAAGGCATTAATACATGGAAGAAGGAGAATTTATGATTATTCGTGCAATCTACTGTAATAATTTCAGCATTTGCCAAATTGCATTGATGGTCTATTATTCCACACATTATTTCTCTCAAAATAGCTTTATTTTTTTAATGAGAATTTATTACTCTAACTGCTGCTTAACATTATTGGGGGACCATTGAAAATGCGCTGAAAGAGCTGGATAAGAATTATAGTGTATTTAACTAAATTCTAATTTTTAGCTAAAACAGATGGAGAACTCTCATAACTTACCTACAACTGATAGGTAACTTAGCCCTAGAAACCAGGCCTTGGAACAGCTATTCCAAGTGACTCATGTTATTTTTTAGTGACTCATGTTATAGTCTTACTGGTATTAAGAACTTATCTCTAATATTTACTTTCTTAGGAATATTTTGAAATATTTTTATTATAATAAGAAACTTCTCATTGTCTCCACAGCTATAATTGATTTGTAACTGACATATTTGGTAGTGTTTCTAAAATATTATTCCTAAGGAACCTCACTTTGAGTATTTGCTTTGAAACTAGACTTCTATTTTCCTCATTCAAATTTTTCAATTAAGTGTTTTTATTTTGTTTTGTTTTATTTATTGAGGCAGAATCTTATTCTGTCACCCACGTAGAATGCTGTGTTTTAATTGTAGTTCACAGCAACCTCAAACTCCAGGGCTCAAGAAATCCTCCCGCTTCAGCCTCCCCAGTAACTGGGACTACAGGCACACATCGTCACACCCAAGTAATCTATCTTTCCGTCCTTGCCTTCCTTCTTCTCCTTCCTTCCTTCCTTCCTTCCTTCCTTCCTTCCTTCCCTCCTTCCTTTCTTCCTTCCTTCCTTCCTTCTTGAGATGAAGTCTCGCTTTTGCTCAGCCTGATCTTCTTGAACTCCTAACCTCAAGTGATCCTCCTACCTCGGCCTCCAAGAGTGCTAGGGTTATAGGTGTGAGCCTCCACTCCTGGCCAGCTAGGTACATTAAACATTCAAATACAAGCTACTAAACAAAGCTACATCAGTGCCATTTGATTTAAATGGCTCTAATTAAGACACTAAACAATTAATTAACATACCATATACTGAACTATTATAGAATAAAACACAACATGCAAAAATTGCAAATTTTAAATATAAGAGAATAAATATTGTTTCCCTTATTCATCATATAATGAATGTTTCAATGATCTCTCATTTCTATGAATTCTTTCAAAAACGAAAGTTATAATGAATCCAGAAAAATGAACAAAACCAAAAAATGTCTAACCAAATTGACATTTCAGCATGGGTAATCGCCAAAGAGTAGAGTATTTAAAATAATGTACTTAATATTAAAAAAAAGTTATATCAGTAAGTGTAATCACAGAGATTTTTAAAAAAGAAAAAGGATAGCATTAAATCAATATTAACTAAATTTCCCTATTTGTAACTTCTGGAAATTTGACAGTAGAAAACTTCAAGCCATCTTCCCAGTGCTTCTGAGCTACTAGGAGAGACTATTTTGGCTAATTATTTATTTAGTTAGTTTTCCTTATTCATATATTTCCATTTATACTATCCCAGGCCAATCACCCAGCATGTTATTTACTGACAGGCTACACACAAGGCATGTGAATGTAAAGTACTAATCAAAAAGGGAAACAACATATGCAAATTCACATTAAAGATTTGGGCACAGTATACAATTCTAAGAGATGAGGATAATACAGCAATTTAACTGATGATGAGCTTAAAAGGCTCAGAACTTTGAAGGTAGGCGCCTTGTCTTCACTCCTCCACATTGAATCTAAGTACTGAAGAACAAGCAATAGGTCTTGGCTTATCAGAAAAACTAAAGAAACACTACCAAATAAATTAATACTCCCAATATTGAGTTAGTGTCACTCAGGATTATAATATATCACATGACTCTCAGTTTAGAAAGTAGATTAAATCAATGAACTAAATATTTTAATGAGTTGAGCATCCCTAATCTGAAACTTCAAAATCCAAAATGCCCCCGAAATCTGAAATTCTTTAGAAGCCAACATGAGACTAGAGGTAGAAAATTCTACATCTGACCTCAGGCAATGTTATTAACTCGGCAGAAAAATTGCCCATAGGAGACAATTTGAAATTGTGTGATGGGTTTGTTGAAAGGGTAGAGCAGCTTGCATTCATAACAGAACAAGAAATCATATCAGTTTGTAACTCCAAAAGAGACTACTAAGACAAAAACCATCATAATGAGGGAGAAGACTCTGTAGGAAACATTTTACAAAGCTTTGTCATCCCTAAAGGACCCACTTTGTGGTCCCTCAACAGCTTCTGATGATTCTTCTTACCTCAAAAAATAAAATAGAGGACACAGGAACCTTTTAAGCAAAGCACAGCATCATAGGTAGAGACCAGAAGCCTGCCACTGTTGTTGCTGCTGTTCAACAGCTGACACAGATATTCCACTGATGCTGTTTTGCTGTTTAGTTACCCTGAACACATTACTTTTTCACTGTGCTAATGGTATGTCATATTTCTGTGTTAATGGCATGTCATATTTCTATGTGAAATCTTTAAGTGTGAATAGAATAAGCAAGCAGTGTAAGCAAGCAATTGCTTATCAGTTAGCATATAAACTCATAGTCCGGAAGCATAGTGATGCCAAACAATCACAGATTGTCCACTTGGATGACTGAAACAGTGACACTTTTGCTTTCACATTGCTCAATGTACACAAACTTTGTTTTATGCACAGAGTTATTTACAACACATTCACACTATGTATATAAGGCATGTTAAAAAATATGTTTTGTGTGTAGACTTGGGTGACATCTTTAAGATATCTCATTATATCTTGTTTATGCAAATATTCCAAATTCGGAAACCCAAAACACTTAGCCTCAAGCTTTTTGGGTAATGTCTACTCAACTTGTATTTTTACAAAAATCAGTCTAAAAGTAATTTCTTCTTCGTAGTTATAAATCACACTTGGAGCATTTATAAAATCTTTCAAAACCAAATTTCTTAGATTTTACTATTGGAGGTAGAAATTGATTAGTAGATCTGTAATTGAGGATAAGTGTACATAGTATATTCTATTTTACACATATCCAGTTATAATTCATGTATTTGTTTGATTTCTGTTGAACAGTCATTTTATTCTGATAATTTTAACAGTGAAAGCAAGTAAATCTGCACACTTCAATTGTTTGAGTTGAATCTTAGGATCAAATATTTTGTTTATACTAGCTTTCTCCTCTATGGCAAGGATATATCCATCTCATACTGAACAAAGAAAGACCTTGGTTTCTTTGCTTTGCTTAAAGTTGTGAACGTTTTCCATTTTCTCAAGTAAGTTTATTACAAATTTTAAAAAACCAATTTCAAGCAAAATCCAAAAACACTGGAAGAAAGGGCAAAGGTACTAAAGATAATGGAAAGGAAAAAAATTCATACAAGCATGAATCTCTACAGAAATTACCAAGGAAATGTAGCATACATAAACAGGTAAGAATGAGAAAATAAATATTATAACTTCAATTAAAAATAGAGTATTTAATGGACTGTAAAGGGAAGTGGGAATTAACTCGCTGATAGATTTCAAACTGCTGAGTTAAATCTATAATATCTGTTGGCCTTGCTGTAATTTAGAGTCTACAATTGCCTGGAGGTCATCTTCGAGGAAGCAGAGGAAATCAATACATTCTACTGTAAGTTAAGTAGTGTCATTTACCTCTATTAAATAAGGTCTTCATGAGTTAAAGAAAATACACATACAAAACAACCAGCAAGGGATTTTCTGGTTTGTGGACAGACTTTTCTTGAATAGTTCTTTCTAGTTATCAAGATCTTTCTGACACTCTCTCATATATCATAGGGGTGAACCTTGCAGGGGTTCTTTCTGTTCAGGGTGCTAATGTTAGAGTGGGATTTCCAAGAGCAGAAATGGTCATTTAAAGTCTAGAACCAGGAAACCCTAAAGGATTATGTGAAAGCTCTGTTTTAGGAAATTCTGAAAGATCAGAGTGGAGAGAATCTAACAAGAACGTTAACACAGCCCCAGGAATGAGCATGGCATAAATAACAAAGGACTAGGTAAAAGTGATCAGAAGTCATGTACTTCCTGGAACAGAGTTGAGAATGATGATTAATAATTCTTTTTTTTTTTTTTTTTTTTTTTTATTTTTTTTTTGAGGCAGAGCCTCAAGCTGTCACCCTGGATAGAGTGCTGTGGCATCACAGCTCACAGCAACCTCCAATTCCTGGGCTCAAGCGAGTCTCCTGCCTCTGCCTCCCAAGTAGCTGGGACTACAGGCGCCCGCC
>CAUYRH010065278.1:0-34805 GCA_963574655.1 Perodicticus potto | reverse complement strand
ATATTCGTAAAGGTCCAACTCATCTTTCTTCCCCTTTTTTAATTCCTGCAGCAATCAGAGCCCTAACTAAAGTAGAGACAGCCCTACAGCAAGAGCAACTTACCCACATTGATCCCAACTTTCCAGTCTATCTACTAATTTTCCCTACTTTTCATACTCCCACTGCTTTATTGTGACAATCTTTTAGCCCTTTAGAGGGAATACATTTGAGAACAACCCCAAAACAATTTTAACTCCATATTATGAGATAATTGCTCCTTTAATTCTTAAAGGTCGCTGGTGACTTTAGCAAATCCTAAAATATGACCCTGCGTTTATCATTGTCCCTTATTCTACTGACCAACAACAGTGACTCTGAAAAATATCATCTTAGTAACAAACTGCCTTCACTAACTTCCCTGGCCAAGTAGATATTACTCGTTTTCCATCATTTAAAAAACTCTCTTTTATTCGTCTTTCAGTTGACACTCTAGTTTCATTTTTGCTTCCACAATCCCTAGTAAAGCTGCCAAACATATTATTACTCATTGTTTCACTACTTTTGCTATTTAAAAAATCCCAGGACTAATCAAAACAGACAATGGTCCTACTTATATTAATAAAACTTTCTCTTCCTTTTGTTCAAATTTTCTACCACCCTTAAAACAGGTATACCCTACAACACTGGGTGCTCATTGCACCTTTAAACTACAACTACTAAAAATAAAAAGGGGGAAATATATCCTGGAATCCCACATAACCTTCTTTCTCATGCACTTTTAAAATTTTTAAAAAGTTGATACTTTAGGTCATACAGCAGCAGAACATTTTGGGAATGCTCCATCCTCTACATACCCTGAGGTCCTATAAAGTTCCCATTAACTGACACCTGGCAAGGGCCTGGTCCTGTGTTCATAAGGAGAAGAGAACATGTTTGCATCTTTCCTAGAACAGCTAACAGTCCTTGCTGGCTTCCTGAATAGGAATTTATAAATTATGAAGTGACATCACCTTATAACTCTCCAGTTCACATCCCTATCAAAGGAGATGATCAGAAACTATGGGACTAACCTAGAAGACTACTTGCCTCTTATAACATTAATGATTGTGTCACTACTAGAGAATGGATTCTAAATACTTTAACAACAGAAAAGGGAGTTTGCCAAAAACATCTCTGGCGCCTTGCAGCAACCCTTCAGCCAGTCGAAGTCCTGGAGCCACTAATGAAGTGATGCAAAGTAACTCTCAAACTTTATGTTGTGACTTGTGTTTTACCTCCCAGACTTTTACTAGTTGATAATACTTCTATAACCAAAACATGGACTTTCTTTAAATTGTTTAAATTTATCTAATTGTGTGAATCATGTTAATCCAGTTGATAATATTACTATAATTGAATAGCCATCTTTCGTTATGTTATTCGGCCATGGTATAATGAATCAGGCATGCAAACTTTAATTGAACTTAATAAGTATTTACACCATGATACTACCCATAATAATAATAACCTTAATATAATAAAACTTCATCAAAAAATTCAAACTCATCTGGATGTTTATGGTTCTACTCAACTTGCTAAAGATACTTTTTTTTTTTTTCAACTGCAAGGGGCCTGCGGCACCGTAGGGCTCCATGCCCTGGTCTCTGCCCGGACCTGAGTAAACCGCAGCGGAACTCAGCATCGCACGGCAGCAGCGGCTCCTGCTGTCTCCAAGATATTTTTGATAAATTATAGTCTTTTAATCCTTTAGAAAAAATTTGAGCATTTTATAATAACATTATTTATATTAGGAACTTTTTTTTTTTTTTTTTGAGACAGAGCCTCAAGCTGTCACCCTGCATAGAGTGCTGTGGCATCACAGCTCACAGCAACCTCCAGTTCCGGGGCTCAAGCAAGTCTCTTGCCTCCGCCTCCCAAGTAGCTGGGACTACAGGCACCTGCCACAACGCCTGGCCATTTTTTGGTTGCAGCTGTCATTGTTGTTTGGCAGGCCTGGGCTGGATTTGAACCCACCAGCTCAGGTGTACATGGCTGGTGCCTTAGCCCGTTGAGCCACAGGCGTCAAGCCGATATATTAGGAACTTTAATATTATTTTTATTTTATATCTTCCCAGTCTTCTGCAGAGTCAGAGCCAAAGGATTCCTCCAATTGAAGGCAATCCATTCATAAGTTAAAGGAAAGAAGGAGATGTGGAGAGCGGGCTGTGAGTCTGGCAGGGCCCTCAGAGCCTGGGGAACGTTCAGAGAATGGACCCCCAACTGCTTCTCCATGCCCAAAACAGCCATATTACTTTCTTCACGCTCCCTCTGCCAGAGTCACATAGCCCTTTCTTTGTCTAGTTAACTACGCAGAGATCCTTGAGATCTCTCCCTTCTTTCTCCTTGTCATATGCTAACAAAGTTGAGTAGAAACCACTAAGTCACATAGTTCTTCCTTTGTTTTGTTAACTATGATGGGATCCTGGTGATCTTTTCCTTCTTTTTTCTTGTCATATGTTAATGAATAATGTTAACCATTAACAAGATGATTTTTCTTTGTTAAAGTCATTTACATTTTCCTATTGTGCTATAAAACCCAAACTATGTCTTTGGTTTATGCTATTTCCCTGTATTGTTTATGCTATTTCCCCCTGGACAACCCTGTGCAGATACTGTAAAATAAAGCTGATTTTTTTTGCTTTAGTGCTGGTGGTAACCATCAGGTCAGTCAGTCCTCCCAACCCATTCTTTGTTTCCATCTCTTTTCTTATGCTATATTTTTCTCAGTCCCCACCCATTCCACTCTGGTTTGCTCCCCTTCACCATGCTGGTTTGCTACAGGAACTGTCCAATTGGATTCCTTTATAATATCAATAAATGATTTTTAAATATGTTGCAGGAAGACAAGGCCCAATGGAGAGAAAGAGCACCCAAACACCACGTTTATGAGAGGAAGGGCTTTATTCACCAGCTGCGAGCTTATGGCATAGAAGAATTACGAATGGCGGCGCTCCCTAACTGGCTTGGTCTTTCCCATTTTATGGACAGTCAAAAAGTTCCACCCCACAGGTACCCTTCTCATTGGCCAGTTTGAATCAAGAGGGAAATGCTATTCTAGCCCCCACCTTACTACAGTATTTCACAGAACTTAGAAATTTCCAAGTTCCAGGAAGTTAAGTTTACAAATTCCTAAGGGCTGAGTCACCATGGAGAGGACCCTGCAAGTGTATCCTTGTGTTCTCCTTGACAAGACCTGTTCTCCCAGACCTCACCCTCACCCTCCTTGGGTATCCTCTCTCAAATATAGTCCCTCTACTGTGCTATTGAGTACTAGATTTTATTCATTCTATCTAACTATACTTTTGTACCTCTTATCCATTCCCACTTTATTTCTCCCTCCCCTCTACCTTTGGTAACCATCATTCTAATCTCTATCTCAATGAGGTCTTCTTTTGTTAAATTCCCTCATGTAACAGAGAACATGCAAAATATTTATTTTTTTGCCTGCTTACATCACTTGATATTATATAATGTCCTTCAGTTCCATGCATATTGTTACAAATGACAACATTTTGTTCTTTGTTTCACAATCTTGGCTTTTGTGAATAGTGCTGCAACAAACACTGGAGTGTGGATATGTCTTTGACATTGGTTTTCTTTTGGGAGGATATATAGCCATCAGAGGGATCATTTGGTAGTTTGTAGGATTATTTGGTAGATTTGCTGGATCATTTGGTAGTTCTATATATATTTGCGGGGGGGGGGGGGCCCTCATATTGTTCTCCATTGTGGCTGTGTTAATTTACATTCTCATCAAAAGTTTAAGAGCATTCTCCCTTCTCCACATCCTTAACATTCATTATTGACTGTCTTTTTGATAAAAGCCATTTTAACTGGTCTCATTGTAGTTTTAATTTGCATTTCTTTGACTATTAGTAATGTTAAGCAGTTTTTCATATACTTTTGGTCACTTTTTTTGTCTTCTTTTGAGAAATACTAAGAACTTTTGCCCACTTTGTAACTGGATTATTTGAGCTTTTGCTTGCAGTTTGAACTTCTCATCTGTTCTAGTTATTAATACCTTGTCAGATGGACAGTTTGCAAATATCCCATTCTGTGGATTGCCTCTTCACTCTGTTGCTTGTTTCCTTTGCTATGTAAAAGGCAGCATTTTAGCTTGATGTGATCCCATTTGTCCATTAGGTTGCCTGTACTTTAGAGATCTTACTCAGAAAAAATCTTCACCCTCACCAATGACCTGCAGTATATCCCCAGTGTTTCCTTTTAGCAGTTTCACAGATTTAGGTCTTAGATTTAAGACCATTTAATCTATTTTGATTTTATTTTTGTAGATGATGAAAAATAGGGGTTGAGTTTCATTCTTCTGAATACGATGTACAGTTTTCTCAGGACTACTTATTAAATTGCCTTTTTTTCTCCCCAAAATAGGATCATGATGTTACCAGAATTTCTTCAGTAGATCCTTTGTCTCTGAGATTCAAAGAATGAATCACAGGTCAGTAGTAAGACAGGATTTGTGTTGAGGAAAATACAGAAAAAGCACCGGAGCTTCTGGCAGAGGGAAAAACCCGAGTTGGGAAAAATCTCCCCCTGGGTCCTTTGTGCAGGGGGTCCATATATAGCCTAAGGAATGGATGGATAGAATCCCTTCCCTAGGGGCAAAATGTCAGTGCCTTCCAGGCCTAGGAAACTTACATGAAATTTACCAAGCCTGGGAAATATCCCTGTTTTGTGCAAGTGTAAGGACAGGGAGACAGTGGTCAGGGGGACACTAATTTGCACTGGGAGCTGACAACCTAGAGATGTCTCCCCAGCAGTTTTCTTCTGACTCCTGGAGCCTCCTGCAGTACCCTCTGCCTATCCTCCAACAGGCTGATTCCTCTGCCCACCCTGGCACACCAACACCCTTGGCGGGAGACACAGAAGGAACAGCAGGTTTTCCCCCTCAACTGGGGCTATGTTGCCCAGGGTGCTACCCACCCTGTATCATGACACCTTTGTTGAAGGTGAGTATTTTACAGTACCATTCTGTTTCATTGGTTTATGTGTCTGTTTTTGTGCCAATATTATTCTATTTTAGTTGTTACAGTTTTGTAGTACAATTTGGGAATGCGATTCCTCCAGTTTTATTCTTTTTGCTCAGGAAAGCTTTGACTATTCTAGATCTTTTGTGGTTCCATTTACATTTTACTATATATTTTTTTTCTATTTCTATGGCATTGTGATAGTAATTGGATTAAAATCTGTAAAAGGTTTTGGATAGTACAGGCTTTTGAACAACATCAATTCTTCCAACCCATGAATGTGGGCAATATTTCTATTTTTTGTGTCTTCTTTAATTTCTTTCATCAATGTTTTACAGTTTTCATTATAGATTGTTTCACTTCTTTGGTAATTTTATTCATAGGTATTTTAGTTTTATTTGTGCTATTGTAAATGGGATTATTTTCTGGGTTTCTCTTTATGTTATTCACTATTGGCCCTGCTGATTTTTTTGTATATTGATTTTATACCCTAATGCTTGCTTAATTTATGATATCTAATTTTTTTTTTTTTTTTGGTGGAGTCTTTAGATTTTTCTAAACAAAAGATCATATTGAATTTGTGACAATCAATTTGGAGTACTTGGATAACTTTAACCGTAGTTGATTCATTTCTTTCAAAAACAAAGAAACAATACTTAGACAAACTTTTGTTTTGGAGGGTATAATTGCCTAGTAAGTACATAAGTAATTCTTTCTTTTTTCATAATATGTTAAAATGTCTTCTGCCTAATTCTCTACCAAAATATTCCATTAAACACATCCAAACGCTCGATTTTTAGTAAGTATTGTGTTCTATTTTCTATACAGTTATAGTAGCATTCATGGTTTTATATTTAAGATAACTTTTATTAAGGCAGCACTACTTTTAGTTTATAAAAATTGTCAACACATATCATAATGCTATATTCCACTGGATTAATGGAATACAATTAGTATTCTCTTATGAAAACAATATTGACTACAAAATAACTTATTTATTTTCATAAGAATTTGAACATCCAAAATTATAAAACTAGAATTATATAATACATTTATATTAAAGAACTTTTAAAAAGCATGTTATAACATGTTTAACTCAAAGAAGTCTAACTTTAAGTTAGCTTTGCTCTAGAAAATGTAGATTATTTCTTATTTCTGAGAGAGAAAAAAATTCCCAAGTCAAAATTACTTGGTAAATAGAAACCACTGAGCTTTTTTAAATTAAAAAAATTCTGCTTCTTCTACAAATATTTTTGAGTCTCTCTTCCAGTCAATAAATATATGCAAAAATGAATCAAACTGATAAGATAGCAAAGCCAGAATTCTAGAAATCATTTAGAAATTCTTTCTCTCTTCTTCACTAATCCACGTACTCATTCATACCTTCACTTTTTTTTTGTAGAGACAGAGTCTCACTTTGTCACCCTGGGTAGAGTGCCGTGGCATCACACAACTCACAGCAACCTCCAACTCCTGGACTTAGGCGATTCTCTTGCCTCCACCTCCCAAGTAGCTGGGATTACAGGCGCCTGCCACAACACCTGGCTATTTTTCTGTTTTGCAATTCGGCTGAGGCTGGGTTCGAACCTGCCACCTTCAGTATATGGGGCTGGCGCCCTCCTTGATGAGCCACAGGCATGGCCCCATACCTTCACTTTTTTCCCTATATTTTGGAAGTGGTTATTTTGTCCTATTTGACTGCTATAGTACTAGGACTGGGGATTCAACAATAAACCAGATAAGTTTAGATATAGTCCCTTAAAATTTACAGTATAGTATAAGAGAGAATTTCCACAAATTATTATAAAAATACATATATAAATGTATGTGATATTAAATACAAGAAAATTTAACTGGGGCAAAAAAGGCTTTTCCTGGAGATCTGGTATTGAATAAAAAAATGAAGGCTGCCTAGAAAGTAATACTAATTTTAGGGAAAAGTAATTCCAGGCAAAGAGCACTGCCTGTTTAAAATCTTTAACACAGAGAAGTGTGATGCCTTCAAGGACTTGAGAAATATCACTTGAATATAGCCTGTGAAGAGCAAGGAGGGCCACTGTAATGTGAAAAAAAATGAGTAGACGCAGGCTATACGATATTACAAGGCCTGTTCACTGCTTTTTATTTTAAGAAATGAAAACAGCAGCAATTTTGAAGACTTAAAAAGGCGTGAAAAATGGTAAAGAATGACTCTTAGGCAAAAGAATGACTGTGAATGGTTATCTATAAGAAAACATCTTTCAGGTTTGATGATACTTCATTGCATTTTTTTCTAAATGATTTTAATAACAAAACCCAAGTCTGGCCTTCTTTCTCATTCTTACACAAATTTATTGAATTTAACAGATTTTAGGTGAAATAATATATCCAGGCCCTTACTGTAAGGAAAAATATAAACATATTATTTGAAAAATGATAAGGACAGGCTGCATGAATTTAAAATTATTTTGATATTTTTAAATAAATGATCCTAAAATAACACTTTTTTAATTAAAAGTTTTGAAGATTTCAGCTAATGATTTATCTTTGGGTGCAGAATATAATTTTGGGGGTGGCATTTTGCTCAGTTCTTGGTGTGCTCTTGGTAGAAGAATGTTAACCAGTTTGATGCAAACATTCCAAATTGTACATAAAATCAGCACATTCCATCCCATAAATGCATTAATGTACACAGTTACCACTTACTAAAAAAATTGTTAAGAAAAAAAAAAAAGACCAGAAACACCAGCGTCAGATCCAGCCTCTTGGCAGACTGTTATCCTTGTTTATTGGTCCACCTGGGTGAGGGCTTAAACTACAGTGTAAGTTGTACCTCCTCCGGTGTAGAGTTTCTCAAGATAGAATTAAGGGGGGAGCAACACTACTACAGGGGCCTGCCCTTATCCTTCTTTCTAGGTGGTATAACTGCTGAGGCAGCACCAGTGCAGGGCACTTTTGTCTCCAGAAGAGCTTGAGGTCCCAGCTATCTACCTAACAGAATAGCAGAATCAGGTTTTCTGTCAGTCTTAGTGAGTCATCTTTCAGATTACTTCTTCCTTCTATAATTATTTTCTTTTTTCTTTTTTTTTTTGCGACAGAGCCTCACTTTGTCACCCTGGATAGAGTGCCATGGCATCACAGCTCACGGCAACCTCCAATTCCTGGGCTCAAGCGAGTCTCCTGCCTCTGCCTCCCAAATAGCTGGGACTATAGGCGCCCGCCACAACGCTGGCCATTTTTTGGTTGTAGCCGTCATTGTTGTTTGGCGGGCCCAGGCTGGATTCGAACCTGCAAGCTCAGGTGTACGTGGCTGGTGCCTCAGCCCGTTGAGACACAGGCGCCGAGCCTATAATTATTTTCTTATGTAGCATGGACATAAAATAAAATACATGGATAAAACATGAGTTTTTTGTTAATCTTACATTAAAATTGCACACACCATATGGCAATACTAACACTGAATGTGAAAGCTCTTAATGCTCAAATTAATGCTCAAGTTTATTTATTTAATTATTCTTTTTTTTTTTTTTTTTGAGACAGAGTCTCACTATGTCACCCTCTGTACATTGCCGTCGCATCATAGCTCACAGCAACCTTAAACTCTTGGGCTTAAGTGATTCTTCTTTTTTTTTTTTTTGTAGAGACAGAGTCTCACTTTATTGCCCTCAGTAGAGTGCCATGGCATCACACAGCTTACAGCAACCTCCAACTCCTGGGTTTCGGTGATTTTCTTGCCTCAGCCTCCCGAGTAGCTGGGACTACAGGTGCTCGCCACAATGCCCAGCTATTGGGCTTAAGTGATTCTCTTGCCTCAGCCTCCCAAGTAGCTGAGACTACAGGAGCCTACCACAACACCTGGCTATTTTTGTTGCAGTTGTCATTGTTGTTTAGCTGTCCCAGTCTGGTTTCGAACCTGCCAGCCTGGGTGTATGTGGCTGGCACCATAACCGCTGTGCTACAGGCGCCAAGCCTTAATGCTCAAATTTAAAGACGTTGACTGGCTGAATGAATGAAAAATTACAACTGAAGTAAATGTTGTCTTCAGGAAACACATATGACTCAAAAACTGTTGCAAACTCAAAATAAATGTGTGGAAAAAATATCCCATGCAAATGGAAACCAAAAGTGTACAAAGGTAGCCATTCTTATATTAGATAAAATTGACTTTATAACAGCAATGCTAATAAAAGACAAAATGTCATTATATAATGATGAAAGAGGCAATTCAGCAAGAAGATGTAAAAACTTAAATATATATGCATATAACATAGGAGCTCCCAGATTCATATATTCTACTAGATGTAAACAAAGAAACAGTAGCATTAAAATCACCACCTTACTGACACATCATCAAAGCAGAAAGTCAAAAACATTGGACTTAAGTGGAACTCTAGAACAAATGGACTTAGCAGTACCAACAAAACATCCTACCACAAAACTGTAGAATATACATTCTTCTCACCAGCATATGGAACATCTTCCAAGATTGATATCTTAAGCTTCATAACAAGTCTCAGCAAATATAGAAAACTTAAAATCATACTGTATATATTATCTCAGACCATGGTGCAATAAAACAAGTAATAAATTCTAAGAGAAACTCTCAAGTGTCACATGTCACTTCTGACACTTCTTGCCAGAGCCCAGGACTGGCCAGGTCTTGGCCCAGCTTAACCAGCGGAACCCTAAGTTACCTTGCTCAGGTTTCGTTTCTCTCAGGTACCTGAGGGCTATCTACTTTAGCTGGAGAGAGAGAGAGTCTTAGAGAGAGTAAAGCAGTCTTCTTAGAAAGATAGATATTAGTCTTTGGCAGGGCTTGGTGATCTGCAGCAGAGAGACACCGTGCTGGTGTTCTGCAGGCATGCAGGAGAGGAGACAGAGTCAGAATAAGCAGGTACGTGATAGAATGCGCATGCTCCTTGACTTCCTTCTCCTCCAGCCTAATATACAGCTAATCTCCTGCCGCTCAACACCACAGGTGCAGAGACTTCCAATTTGCTACTGTTCTCATCTCGCGAGCTCTCATGCTTGTTAGGAGAGCTAACTCCCTCTCCACTCCCTTTTCACCAAGGTGTTCCATCATTGAGTTATAAGGGTATTTCTAATAACTTTCACTCACCCTAGCCATAGGCTATACGGGCTCCAACACTCAAGTACACATAAATTCATGGAAATTACACAGCCTACTCTTGAAACATCCTTGGGTTAATGATGAAATTTAGAGTGAAGTCAAATTATTATTTGAACTGAATGACAAAGGGACCACAAGCTCTCAAAACCTATAGGAAAATAGGAAGAGCAGCACTGGGGGCAAAGTTCATAGCCTTAAATACTTACATCAGGTGGCAGAAAGAGCCCGGTGTGGTGTCTCATCTCTGTAATCTTAGCTCTCTGAGAGGCAGAGGAAGGAAGACTACTGAATTCAAGAGTTCAGTACCAGCATAAACAAGAGCAAGACAAAGTTCTCTGGTTATAATAGAATTAACTTACCAATAAATACAAAACACAAACTGGATAAAATTTCTACCAATTTGCAAAGTAAAAGACATACACTTGTAAATAATTCATGTATCGAAGAAAACAGTAGTAGAGTTAAATTTTATTGACGATACCTTATACCAAAATGTGAGTTTCGATGAAAGTGATCTTGAAAAAAATGTAGTTTTTGGAAATAAATGAAAACTAACCAATGAGAACAAACAACAGCTATTTACTCAGATATCACAATAGAAAGGGAATCAGTCATGTGCATTTTGGCAGAGACTCAGAAGCAGGCAGAGGAGTAGAAAAGCTGTATAATGATTCTATAATTTTCCCCTATTGGAAAATTGAATCCAAAAAAAGACAAAGGTAATATGTAATAATGATATTGAGTTTATGAAAGAAATGCAGGGTAGTTAATATCTAGAAAATGTATACATGAAAATTTTGAAATTATATGTTAAAAATACATATAACTCAAGTAATTATGGAAAGAATAATCATAAAAAGCAGCCCTCATTAATAATATAGACTATTAAACAGCCATATTCATCATAATGAATATTGTTTTAATGTTGAATTATTGATAGTCTTTCTAATGTCAATAACAAGAAAGAATGTCCACACTTGGTATACAATGCCATCTGGATTATATAAGCATTAAAATGATAAAAATCACACCGACAAGGATGGGAGACACAACTATATTAAAAGCAAAAGAATATACACAAGGATACTTAAGAAAAAAGGAGTGTTTAGGGAATGTTTATATTAAAAGTCATATGTGCAAATTCATAGCATATTTATATACTTCAATCACATATATTTTAAAACATGACTTCTCCAAGGGCACGAATTGTAATTGATACAATTATAATAAATACAAATATTTATAATAAATACAAATATCATAACACAATTCACCTGGGAGGGAATACAACAGAATGTATGCAGGCCTTAACTGATAAAATTACAAAAATTTATTACCTGGAAAAAAAGTAAAAATAGTAAATCAGAGACAAAATATGTTCTTTGTTAGAAAAACTACCACGAAAACATTCTTATTACAAAGTTGATCTATAGATTACGATCTTATTTATCTTATATCTTGAAACATTTAACTCTTTCATAAAGTTAGGGTACTCTTTTACTGATAAAATACTCCCAACTATGCTATAAAAACTAAAAAAAATAAAAAGAGCAAGTGGAAGAAGGGTTGAATTACCTAAATGAATGATGCAGAAGTGAAACAAACTATTACTATTACATGTTTTTCAGGTTGTGTATGTTTCTCAAAATATTGACTCATGCTAACAGAAACTGAAGAAACTATCTTTGTAAGCTTTTTAGTTATTTTTTAAAGCTTTCATTAGACACAATTAAAAATTAAGATTTTCTTTTTCATTTTAAAACCAGTATGACAATAAGAATTGACAGAGGAACATGTTCTAAGGTTCTTTGATAAACCAGAAGATGACTGAGAAGAGATCACAGTAGGAATGTAGATGTTAATGAAAATGGTAAGTTTGAAAGGAAATATCAGACTATGAGTCTTCAGGTGACAATAACCTAAATGAATTTTTTTTTTGTGGGTGTAGTTTTCTACATATATGATCATGTCGTTTGCATACAGAGATAATTGTATTATACTTTTTCCCTTACAGTGCACATACATTTTTTTCCTTTCTTTCTTTCCTTTTCTATTTTGTAGCGACAGAGTCTCACTTTTGTGGTGTCACACAGCTCACAGCAACCTCCAACTGCTGGGCTTAGGCGATTCTCTTGCCAAGGCGGGGCCTGAACCGGCCACCTTCAGTATATGGTATATGGGGCCGGCGCCCTACTCGATGAGCCCTAAATAAATTTTATAATAATTATTTATAAAGGGGAATAGGATTAGTTTGTACAGTTTGTTATTAAACAGCAAAGACTATACTACCTAAAATTTTGCAACAAAAACTAGCATCCCATTTTGTTAAAAGAAATATGAAGATATACAGTACTTTCATCTTTTATAATACTCTTTCTAGGCACCAAAATTTACTTCATTCAGTTTGTAAGTGCACAAGTACTGAAGGCAGGATTGCAGAAAAAGATTATTGGAAGGATTTAGATGATGTGGAACTGTAAAACATATTGGACTAATGATTGTGATTTCTGTTTATAAATCTAAAATTAAGCATGTTTCACAACTCTAGAACAAGAAGATGACTGTTCTTTCTTAAAATTGTAAACTGACTAAATTTTTGAAAGTATTGCATTTCAAAATGCTAATTCAAGAAAAAGTACAGAAGTAATAATGAGTATAAACTATTAGAGGTATATTTGGAATATGACATTATTGTTGCATTTCTAAGATAGAAGCACAAAAAAAGAAGAACCAGAAGTAACAATAAGCTGGATCCCATGTAAGATTTATTTAAAATTTAGACTCATTATTTACCAGATAGGTATGTTCCAGATTCTTGTGTGGTAGCTGATGAGCAGTTAGTTGTATTTATATGATATTAGCCTTCAAAAACCTGGGAAAATATGGATCAAAATTTTATGTTCCTTGTATTAATTTCTATTAGTTTTTTATTTATTTATTTATTTACAAAAATTGACTCCAAATGGATAAGAGATTTAAATCTAAGACACAAAATAATAAAAATCTAGGAAGAAAGTGTGGGGAAAATTCTTGATGATGTTGGACTGGGGAAATATTTTATGACAAAGACTGCAGCAGCCATCACAACAACCAAAATTAACAAATGGGACTTCATTAAGCTGAAAAGTTTCTGTACAGCTAAGGACACAAAAAGTAAAGCAAAAAGACAACCTTCACAATGGGAAAAGATATTTGCAGAGTATGGATCTGACAAAGTGGACATCTAGAATCTACAGAGGATTCAAATTAATCAACAAACATAAGTCTGATAAAACATTGTTTAACACTGTAGAATTTCTAAAGAGAGTTAGCAATGTAGGATGGGAAGAAGCACAGAGTAGAATCAACTGGCATGTTTCACATAATTTTCAGAAAGATTTGTGGATATGTATTTTATTATTATTCCTTTTAAATAATCTAAGTTGATGTCATATCTTTTATGAAAAAATATAATGTTATGAAATACTAAGAATGCTTTTGTTTACTTTGTATTTCTATATTCCAACCCATTTATGCAAATATTATGCTTATAGAAAATTATCAGTAAATACTTGTCCTCTTTCCTGTAGGCAACTTCACTTTTTACTAGGTTGTTATTATTATTGACATGTACATACTACATTTTTAGTGTATAAGCATTTTAAGAAATAATAGATGCGTAGGTAGTTAGATACATGTTCTCAAATGAGAAAATCTTTATAATCTCTAATTTTAGAGTAGTATACTTCAAAATGAGAAAAATTCTTAATGTATTTATGTATTTCAAGTAAAGATGGAAGGCATCTTTTGTTTTTGGTATCAATTCTTTCACTTCGGTTGTTGTTCTATTACCTTTGGTATACTTGTTTTGTGATATATTCATGGTTTACAACAGGTGATGTACAACAGGTTTGTAAATTTCCCATCTATACATTATGTATGTGTTTTCCAAATAATCTGAGTAATTATTACTAGTTCCATTCTTCATTCCAAATGGCAAAAAATAATGCTTAGAATTTATTAAAAACTGAAAAAACCACCAGATAGTTCTATTTCCTGAAATTCATGTACAAATTTTGATTCCAAAGACAGCCACTTGAGTACACTAAGGATATTTAGAATTAAAAAAAATTATATGGCAGTGAACATTTATGGAAAAATTAGTTTGAGCACTTATAGAAAGCACAGCCCATCAAATGCAATATAATCAGTCTAATTTTATAGTGTTTATATACAATTTCAACAGAATATAATAGTAACTTCATATTCTAAAACATTACAAGAAAATTATATATTCAAGATAATCTATATATTTGAAAGGCTTTTATTTATTGTGGTACAAACACAATATGAGATATCCTTGATACATTTTTAAGTATGCAATATAATATTGTTAATCATGGGCAACACGTTGTACTGCAAATCTCTAGAATTTATTCATCTTGTGAAAATGAAAACATATACTTACTGAACAAAATATTTTTATGTCTTCCTTCTGAAATGATCAGCCTCTGGTACCTAACATTTACTTTCTATTTCTATGAGTTGGACTATTTTAGATACCCCATATAAGTGAAATCATACAGTATTTGCCCTTGTGATGAATTTCACTTTGCATAATATGTTTCAGGTTTCTCTATTTTGTGACATAGGGCTGGGTATTTTTTTTTTTTTTACAAAATTGAATAGCATTCAGGGTGGCACCTGTGGCTTATTGAGAAGGGCACCAGCCCCATATGCCAGAGGTGGTGGGTTCAAACCCAGCCCTGGCCAAAAGCTGCAAAAAAAAAAAAAAAAAAAAAAAAAGAAAAAATATTCAATAGCATTCTATTGTGTGTTGTATATATATTCAATATTTTCTTTATTAAATCATCTACTGACTATTTGAGTTAATTCCATGTCTTTTCTATTATGAATAATGCTGCAGTGGACTTGAGAACGCAGACATCTTTTTGACATACTGATTTTATTTCCTTTGGATATTTATCCCATAGTGGGGTTGCTGGATCAGATGGTGGCTCTATTTATAATTTTTTGAGGAACCACTATGCTGTTTTTGATAGTCTTTTTCAATTTACAACAAACAATGTACAAATGTTTTTTCCCCACATTCTTACCAGTACTTGCTACTTTTGTGTTTTGGGCATTAGTTATTCCAGCAGGTATAAAGTTGTAACTCATTGTGGTTTTAATTTACATTTCCCTGATGATTAGTGATTTTGAGCATCTTTTCATAAACTAGTGGGCTATTTTTACATCTTCTAAATTTTCTTTCAGAATCAAGCGTGTTTTAGTAGCTATTCTTACAGGTATGAAGTTGTAACTCACGGTGGTTTTTAATTTTCATTTCCATGATGATTAGTGATTTTGAACATCCTTTCATGTATCAGTTGGCCATTTTTAGATCTTCTAAATTTTCATTCATAATCAAACATGCTAATCTAACAAAAATTAGATTGCTTATGTAGAAACTATATAAATAAAAACTTCAATGATTCTCACATTTTATTTGTTTGTTTGTTTATTATTGTTTGGGATTTATTGAAGGTACAAAAACTTAGGTTACACTGGTAGTCATTAGGTAAAGTCTCTCTTGTAATTAATTGTGTCCCAACCCCAAGAGGTATGCCATACACTGTGACCACCATTCTTCTTCCTCTCCTCTCTCCAACCCCTCACTACTTGTATCAGTCCATCTACTGCCTTCATATTAGAAATGAGTACATTGGATTCTTGCTTCTCCCTTCTTGTGATGCTTTACTGAGAAGAATGTGTTCCACCTCCATCCAGGTTAATTCAAAAGACATAAAGTCTCCATCGTTTTCAGTGGCTGAATAGTATTCTATGGTATCCATATACCACAGCTTGTTACTTCATTCCTGGGTTGGTGGGCATTTAGGGTGTTTCCACATTTTGGGGATTGTAAATTGAGCTGTGATCAACAGTATAGTGCAGATGTCCTTATGATAAAAAGATTTTTTTCTTCTGGGTAAATGCCTTGTAATGGGATTTCAAGATCACGTGGGAGGTCTAATTTGGGTTCTTTGAGGATTATCCATACTTCCTTCCACAAGGGCATTTGCAGTCCCACCAGCCGTGTCAAAGTGTTTGCTTCTCTTCACGTTCATGCCAGCATCTGCAGTTTTGAGACTTTGTGATGTGGGTTATTCTCAGTGGGGCTAGGTGATATCTCAGGGATCTCAGGATGGTTTTGATTTACATTTCTCTGATGATTAGCGATGATGAGCATTTTTGCAAATGTTTGTTAGCCATTTGTCTGTCTTCCTTAGAGAATGTTCTATTCATGTCGATTGCCCACTGATATATGGGACTGTTTGGTCTTTTTTTGTTATTGTTGATTAATGTGAGTTCTCTAAGGAGAACTAGTTCTCACGCTTTTGTCTGATTCACAACATGAAAATATCTTTTCCCATTCCAAAGGTTGTCCGTTTGCTTTCGTTGTTTTTTCCTTAGCTGTACAAAAGTTTCTCAGTTTAATTAAGTCCCATTTATTTCTTTTTGTTGTTGTTGCAATTGCCATGGATGTCTTCTTCATAAAATCTTTCAATAGGCTGATACCTTCGAGTGTTTTCCCTATATTTTCTTCAAGGAATTTTATTGATTCATGCCTTAGTTTAAATCTTTTATGCATCTTGAGTCAATTTTTGTAAGTGGTTAAAGGTGTGAGTCCAGTTTCAGTCTTTTACATGTGGTTATCCAGTGCTTCCAACACCATTTATTGAAAAGGGATTCTTTTACCCATTGGATTTTCTTGTTTGGTTTATCAAAGATCAGATGGCTGTATGATGTTAGTTTCATTTCATGGTTTTCTATTCAGTTCCAAATGTCTGTGTCTCTATTTTTTGTGCCAATATCATGCTGTTTTGATCATTATGGCCTTCTAGTAAAGACAAAATGCTAATAGAGTGATACCCCTGGCTTTATTTATATTACTGAGAATTGCCTTAGCTATACAGGGTTTCTTCTGGTTCCATACAAAATGAAAAATTATTTTTTCCAAGTTTTTAGAATATGATATTGGTATATTAATGAGGATGACATTGAATATGTAAATTGCTTTGGGTAGTATAAACGTTTTCACAATGTTGATTCTTCCCAGCCATGAGCATGGTATGTTCTTCCATTTGTTAATATCTTCTGCTATTTCTTTTCTTAGGGTTTCATAATTTTCTTTGTAGAGGTCCTTTACCTTTTTTATTATGCATATTCCTAGGTATTGCATTTTTTTTGAAGCTACTGTGAAGGAAATGGTGTCCTTGATTAGCTTCTCATCTTGGCTATTATTGGCATATACAAAGGTTACTGATTTGTGTACATTGATTTTATATCCTGAGACGTTGCTGTAGTTTTTGATGACGTCCAGGAGTCTTGTAGTTGAGTCTGTAGGGTTCTCTAAACATAAAATCATATCATTGTCAAAGAGAGAGAGTTTGTCATTCTCCACACCTATTTGGATGCCCTATATTTCCTTCTCTTGTCTGATTGTATTGGCTAGAACTTCCAGCACTCTGTTGAACAATAGTGGTAATAGAAGACATTCTTATCTGGTTCCAGTTCTGAGAGGAAAAGCTTTCAATTTTATTCTATTCAGTATAATATTAGCAGTAAGTTTATTGTAGATGGTTCAATCAGATTAAGAAATGTGCTACTTATACCTATATTTTTAAGCGTTCTCAATAGAAATGGATGCTGAATTTTATAGAATGCTTTTTCTGCATCTATTGAGAGGATCATATGGTCTTTGTTTTTGTTTCTGTTGATATGATAAATTACCTTTATGGGCTTGCATATGTTAAACCAGTCTTGCATCCTTTGATGAAACCTACCTGATCAGGATGAATGATTTTTTAATATGTAGTTGTAATCTATTGGCTAGGATTTTATTGAGAACTTTTGCTTTTATTTTCATTAGTGAAATTGGTCTGAAATTCTCCTTTTCAGTTGAGTCTTTTCCAGGTTTCAGTATCAAGGTGATGTTTGCTTCATAGAACATGTTGGGAAAGATTCCTTCCTCCTCAATTTTTGGAATAATTTCTGCAGTTTGGGTATAAACTTTTCTTTGAAGGTTTGATAGAATTCTGGTGTGAAGCCATCTGGACCAGTGCTTTTTTATGTTAGGAGATTTTTTGTTGTTTCTTTAACCTTAAAAATAGTCTGTTCAAGAGATTTATTTCATCTTGATTAAATATAGGAAGATGGTGTGATTCTAGGTATTGATCCATTTCCTTCACATTGTCAAATTCCTGGGCATAGAGTTTCTGTAGTACTCAGAAATGATGTCTTATATCTCCCTGGCATCTGATGTTATTTCCCCTTTATCACTTCTGATTGAGGTTATTAGAGATTTTATCTTTCTGTTTCTAGTTAATGTGGCCAAAGGTTCATTCATTTTAATTATTTATTCGAAAAACCAACTTTTGTTTTGTTAATTTTCTGAATGATTCTTTTGTTTTCAATTTCATTAATCTCGGCCTTAATTTTGTTTATTTCTTTTCTTCTGCTGGGTTTGGGATTAGATTGTTCTTCTTTTTCCAATTCCATAAGACGGTTCATGAGTTTGTTAATTTGCTCTCTTTCTGTTTTTTGAATGTAAGCATCTAAGGCAACAAATTCCTCTCATAAGACTTTTTGCTATGTTACACAGGTTTTGGCAACTTGTGTCTTCATTGATGTTATGTTCAAGGAATTTAAATATTTCTTCTTTTATCTCTTCCTGAACCAAACTATCCTTCAGCATAAGGTTGTTTAATTTCCAACTCATTGTGTGGGGATGAACATTTTTGTTGGAGATGAGTTCCACTTTCTTGCCTTGGTCTGAGAAGATACAAGATATAATTTCTATTCTTTTAATTATGTTAAGATTTGATTTGTATCCTAGAATGTGGTTACTTTTAGAGAATATACCATGGAATGATAAGAAAAAGTTATGTTTTTTAGCTTTGGGATGGTGTCTTCTGTGTATGTCTGTTAATCCTATTTGTTCTAGGGTCTCATTTAAGTCTTTTGTGTCTTTGTTTAGAGTCTGTTTAGTGGATCTGCCAACGGTGGATCTGGCTGTTATGGTATTATGGGATATCATATTGCTGAGGTCCATCAAAGTCTGTCTCATAAATCTGGGAGCATTTAAGTTGGGTACATAAATACTTAAAATTAAATTGTCTTCTTATTGTATTTTTCCTTTGACCAACATAAAGTGTCCATCTTTGCCTGTCTTAACTTTAGTTGCTTCAAATCTACTTGTATCTGAAAATAAGATTGCGATCCTTCCTTTCTTCTGAAATCCATTTTCTTGAAATTTTGTTTTCCATCCCTTAACCCTGAGCTTTGATTTGTCCTTCAAGGCTGGATGTGTCTTCTGGAGGCAGCGTATGGATAGCTTGTGATTTTTTTTTTATCCAATCAACCAGCCTGTGCTTCTTCAGTGGTGAATTCAGGTCATTGATAGTTAATGAGGGAACTGATAAGTGTGGTGGATTTCTATTCATCTTACTCTTTAAAAATCCTCTTATGTAGTTTTATCCTTTGAGCCATTGTGGAAGCTAAGTGTTGTCCTTTAGCTTCTGAGTGTTTATTTGCTGGTGGTTGATTGTGATGGTCAGTGTTCAAAATAGGTTTAAGTATTTCCCGTAGAGCCGGTTTTGTGGTGAATTTCCTCAGTGCTTGTATGTTTGCAAATGATTTGATTTTTCCAGTAATTTTTTAAGATATCTATTATTATTATTATTAGAGACAGAGTCTCACTTTGTCACCCTCAGTAGAGTGCTGTGGCATCACAGCTCACAGCAAACTCCAGCTCTTGGGCTTAGGCGATTCTCTTGCCTCAGCCTCCTGAGTAGCTGGGACTACAGGTGCCCACCACAATGCCCGGCTATTTTTTATTGCAGTTTGTCCAGAGCAGGGTTTGAAACCGCCACCTTCAGTATATAGGTCTGGCGCCCTACTCACTGAACCACAGGCATTTTCCATCAATTTTGAAGCTTTGTTTAACAGTATACATAATTCTAGGCTGAAAATTGTTTTGTCTAAGAATGTTGAAGGTGGATGACCATGCTTTTCTGGCTTGGAAGGTTTCAGTTGAAAAGTCTTCTGTCATTCTAATGACCCTGCCTCTGTAGGTCAGTTGTCCCAGCTGCTTGCAAAAGTTTTTCTTTCATCTTGACTTTGGACAGGTTCATTACAATGTGGCTTGGAGAGACTCTGTTTGAGTTAAGATGACCCAGGGTTGATATCCATCTAAAAAGAGTGTGTTGGGGTCTTGAAATGTTTCATAGCAGAAAACATTAAAAAGACGACTAAAATGCCTATTATCAATCAGTGATTTCTTTACTTAACTTGCTATTCCTTATGAAGCTTCTGTCCTCAAGATACGCAGGATATTCAGAATCCACTCAAATCCAAATTCAACTTGGGCCTCAATTCCTGCAGATAGATACCTTTGGACTCCAAAAAATTTAACTACATACAAAATTTAAGCAGCCTTTACTACATTTAGGCACTAGTGAGACAAGTTAAAAGTGTAGGTCGCCTTCCACTTTTGTTTACTTGATGCTTAATTTTCCTGGAGTCATTAAAAGAAATATGCTTGCAATTAAAAAAAAAGCCAACTATTTCTGAGGCCTGTCTTGATGTCCAGGGTCTTCAAAGCAATGTTAATTATGGCACATAGAAACTCCAAGCTCATTTGTCAGCAAAAATGTTGTGCTTAGCCTGGCAAATGTCTGTTCTTATACTCAGAATGGCCAAAAATGTGCAACTATATTCCAGCAAAAAACACTGGCAAGCTGGGGACAGGGCTTTGAAGTTCGGTGGCGGCTGGAGCGAGGAAGGTGCCTCTCTCCTCAGTCACCTTGGTGGAGATGGTGGGGGTAGTGGTGGCGGCAATGACTCTCCCCCAGCCTCCGGAGGACACCTAGCCCGGCCTGGTAGTGGCATGTGTCCACAAGTTGGACTTGCTGATGCTGCTGCAGCAGCCACTGTGTCTCCTGCTGCCACCTCTGGCACTGTTGCTCTTTGGTGTTGCCTCCTGCTGTGCCTGGCAATGGCTTTGGCTCCAGATGCTCTGGATGGACTATGATTTCAGCCCAGCTGATGGTGCCACCGCCACCCTCCTTTTATTATCTTTATTATCCATATTTTAAGTTCCCTTTCTGTCAAGTCCATTAATTCTTTATAGGTGGAGTCTTCTGCAGTAGCTGCCTCTTGGTCCCTTGTGGGAGTTCCTCTGTTTTAGATTTTTACGTTGTCTGAATTTTTCTGTTGGATCTTCCTCATGTGTTCTTTCTTCTTGTTCACCTCCTTGTCCTCCTCTTTTCTTCTCACTGCCTTCTTTACAGTGAGACAAATTACCCTGTCTCAGAGCTTAGGTCTTGAAGTGGCCTCAGCCTCAGCAAAGCCAAACACTTCCTCAAGTCCAAAAAATGGAAGTCCTTGCTCTCTATTACAATATGTTACAATATGCCACTGGGAAATGAGGTGGCACTGTGGTTTTTATAGGAGAGGAAGAACACAGCCAGCAATCTCTATGGTCTTTATTCCAAACTTAGTTGCCTTTGGTGATTATCTGATTGTTTCCTCAGCATTCAGACCCTGCCAGGTTGGAATCTGAGAGCTCATAAGAATCCTTCAGGGGCTGGTCTCACTGTGCCCTGTGACTCCAGTTCCTGTGGGGTATGAGCATCCTTCAGCCTGTCACAAAAGTGGAGTTCTGATCCTGGAAGGATAAATTAAGATGGTTGTGCTTTAGGCCCCTGCTTCTCATGACCTTCCCACAATGGCAGCCCCTGGCCATGGAGACTTTCTCAGTATGGCTGCATTGCTAGCCACAAAACCTATGGCAAATTCACTCCAGCCTGCATTCCAGTCTGGTTGCTGTATATTCAAGTCCACCCACACCTGCTCCCAACAACTGAAAATTCCATAAAGACATCCTCCCATTCAGAACCTCCATGGGGGACAGTCAATCCCAGCTGGTTGCAATCACTTACCTAATTCATCATATTTGCACTGCTCACACTATATGCTGTATCCAGCTCACCACCTCCTTGCTGTGCTCTCTGAGCTACAACCATGGGTAAGTTCCCCGTGCCAAGGAAGGCTGGGTTTTCTCTTTTTCCCCCGTCATTCTAGCAGAGCTAGACTGAATGATCCTTTTGGTCCTATATCTTCCTCTGCCCCTCATTCTTGCATTTTATATTAACACAAAATCACATGAGATTAGTTAGTGTATGAAAATGTGTATCTTGAGCAAAAAAATTTTCCCATTTAGATTACAGTAAACTTTGTAAAAGTATTTTATGAACTTGTGTTGATAAACTTTAATTATTCATAAGTTTAATTCCTTTTTTGCCCATGACTTGTTTAAACACTGATTTAACACAGAAACAAAAATTTTTATCATTTTCTAATTAAATTAAAGCCAAGAAAGTAGATAATATTTTACTGATTTAAAAAAATTATATTACCTTAGAATGGTTGTTATTAAAAATAAAAAGAAAATGCTGCCATGGATATAAAGAGAAAGAAATGTTTATACACTATTAGTGAAGCTGAAATTAGTACAGACTCTATGGAAAACAGTATGGAGATTCCTAAAAGAACTAAAAGTAGATCTACCATTTAATACACCAATCCCAGTACTGGCTATCTACCCAATACAAGTCATTGTATTAAGACATCTTTAGTCAAATGTTTATTGTATCACAATTCACAATTTCTAAGATGTGGAGTCAACCAAGTTCTTACTTAACAAAATGTGTATTAACAAAATGCAGTACACACATACGATAGAATTGAAAAGATTTAAAATTGGGATTTTATCTTGTCACCAAAGTTATGTTTGGTTAGTTGCTTTTTTCCATTCAATCCTTATGCTAATGCAATAAATAAGTTTCCTTATAATTTGAATAAATGGACCATCTAAATTAATGACTAAAATTAAAGAAGTTGAAAAAAATCAGTGCTTTAAAGAATTTACTTTATTTAACTATGGATGTTGGCATTGACCTCAGAAAAACATGATTCTGTATATGTCTTATCTATTCCACATAAAACTAAAGCAATCTACCCAACTCCTAAGGCTAGGGACCATTTTGCCAATTTGTTATCAAAATGAAGATGATATGTGTTACTGGCAAAACTACAGGTATCCTTATAAGTGTCCCATTTTTAAGATTTGTTCTGTGGTTAATAATTTTGTCAAATAAGCATTTTTATGCCTAAGTCAGAGCTGAGAAAAGTGTACCTCTGGATGCGTATAATTTCAAAATTTGCAATCCTACAAAGTAGCAGATTTTGGATTCATTTCAGAGTCTCCTGGCTACCAAACTGCCCTTCATATCCCCAAGAAGTGAACAGTCTACCTGATGGATGCCAACCAGTCTCGTCATTTTCCTACTGCAACTGTTCCCAACAGATCAATAGAGTACATTTTATGAACACGTAAATCTGCAAACTCTCGCAGTCTCCTTGCCTGTCAGCTTTTTAAAAATTTTCTTAACTCTAAACTATCTGGATATGCCCTGGGGAAAATAAGAAGTTATGATTCAACACAGAAGTACTAGAAACTAAAGTTTGTTTCATACTCCACTCCCCTATGCCGCTCTTGGCATGTGCACTTTCACACACACACAATCAAGGCGCACACACCACTGATTCTGAGGTGCCATAGTTTAGAGCCTCAACATATGACTTTTGGGGGAACACAGATCAGTTCACAAGATGCAATACTAGAAATATTTAGGTAACTTGGCTGAAGTCTTAGTGTTATTAAGTCTTTTTTTTTTTTTTTTTTTTTTTGAGACAGAGCCTCAAGCTGTCACCCTGGATAGAGTGCTGTGGCATCACAGCTCACAGCAACCACCAATTCCTGGGCTCAAGCGAGTCTCCTGACTCTGCCTCCCAAGTAGCTGGGACCACAGGCGCCCACCACAACGCCCGACCATTTTTTGGTTGCAGCCGTCATTGTTGTTTGGTGGTCCCAGGCTGGATTCGAACCTGCCAGCTCAGGTGTATGTGGCTGGTGCTTTAGCCCATTGAGCCACAGGCGCCGAGCCTATTAAGTCTTAAGACTTAAATAAGAGCTAGGATTTGGGCTTATTTTCCAATGCTACTAGGCTCTTCAACCCCATTTTATGCAAAGCAAAACTAATATTTGCATCATGTGTCCAAAGTTATATGCAACCATTAAGCAACAATAAACAAGTTTGTATCCCCGGTTTATGGTAAAAACATTTTGTGTTAAACTATGCTATCCTTCCCCTATGGATTAAAGGCGGGGTGACTTAATCACAGATATATTCTCTAAACATGATTGACTGGCAGATCTGGCTTATTCTTTGAACTACTAGGAAATCATGTAAAAATATGAATCATTGGAGTTTAAAAAATCACTTTTTAAATAACGTGAACTAGGATGACTGGAAAGGAGAGAAATATATCCAGCCTTTCATCTCTCTGCATAAACCAAATTAATTGACTAGTGTTTCAAATAGTCTCACGCCTAGAAAGCAATTACTATATATTTGTTGAGTGAATAGAGGATGGATGGTGTGAATTAGAATACACAACAGTAAAGAAACTGAATTAATACTGGAATTCAGAGGAGGGAAATAATGCCTTTTAAATATAGTGCAGATTGTCAAGAATAGAGAAAGACATGAGGGTAGAAGTAGCCTTCTTCTGTAGAAGGTCATAGACATTTGGGGGTAACAAGAAGTTAAAATACTATGGAATACTCATTTAGACTCTCCACAAATTAAGATCAGTAACGCATAAAAGTATAAGAGCAACTGTAATTATAAAAGCCAGGTAGTCTCTAAGGACCTAGGTTATCCTTGGTTATCTGATTATGTCACCACTAAATGAGGCATTCAGCAGTTAATATCAATGTCATGTATATACCTAGAGTTTTGATTAACAGAAAAGTATTATATCAACAGTCTTGATATATGAAGATAATTCTTGAGATGTCAGCTTAACTACACTGACTAAACTATTTAGGTGTAAATTGCCCCTATTGGGACAGTCCACAGCACAAATCTCCCTGGGTTCCTCAGGCGGATAAATTCTTGAATTAATGATTTGCATCAGGTAACTATAAATAACAATATCTTTGAGAGAAAAAGTACAACAGTTATCCACAAAGCAGAATTTTTTTTTTTTTAGTAAATGTCATGCTTGAGTATATAAGAGTGATTATAAAAATCCTAAGAAGTGTCTGTGGAGACAGAATAACTTTAAAGAAGATTCTAAACAAGCCTAAAAAGAAGAAAACACTTAGAACTGAGCAATCACTAGAGACATGATTTCATATAGTGTCTACTTTGTGGTCAAGAAAAGATAAATCCTATAAAATAAGAGATAAAAAATGAGATTGTAAATTAAAAATCTACTATGATTACTATGATGGCTATAATCAAATGAATGGAAAACAACAGATGTTAGTGATGCTGAAGAATGTGGACCTTTGTATATTTTTAGTAAGGTTCCAGTGATGTCAAAAACAGTCTGGCAGTTCCTCAATAGTTAATCATAGAATCACTATATGACTGAGCAATTCATTCCTAGCTATATAACTGAAAAGGTTGAAATCAGTTACTCAAAAGCAGCATTATTCAAAAGTGGAAGTAACCCAAAAGATTGTCAGTATTTTGATGTTTCAATGGATGAACAGACAATCAAACTGTAGAAAATACATACACAGGCATTAAGGAGTCATAAAAAGGAATGAAGTACTGACGAATGCCACAACATATATAAACTTGGAAAATAATGCCAAGTGAAAGGAATGAGACGCAAGAGATTACATATTGTATGAAACATCTGGAAAAGGTAAATCCATTGGGACAGAAAGTAAATGGTGGCTGTCAGAGTCTGGGGGAGAAGTGAATAGGAAGTAACTGCTTCATGAGTAGGGGGTTTTGTTTTGGGGTGGTGAAAATACTTTGGCCCTAGTTAGACATGGAAATTGTGCAACATTGTAAATAAATTGAATGCACTAATGGTTCACTTTAGAATGATTACTTTGATGTTATGTGAATTTCAGCTAAATGAAAACAAAGGGAAAAGCTGAAGTGAAAATAAGTTAAGATGAATCAAGGAAAAAAAATAAATGCTTTGAAGGATAAGTAAGAAAAGCAAATGGATTGCCAAGGTAAATGAATAATGGAGAATATTGTAAAGAAAAAAGCAAATTCATGCAAATTAATGATTCTCCAAGAAGAAATCAGAAAACTAAAAACAAAAAACATTCAGTGATAATAGAAATATAGTTAGGTGATTTTATGAAAGATATAAATGTGTCTATAAAAATAACTCAACTAGCAAACAAACAATAAGGCATAAGTCCTTCAAAGAGATAAATCCTTCAGATAGTTTCTTAAAAAGTTAGACATAAAAATAAATTTTGCTCCTATTAAACGGATATATAGATGTTACACAAGGAAAAGAATGTCTTCAAATCAATATTCCTACAGAAAAATCTTCATAAAATGTAATGTAAAAAAATCAAAATAAAATATAGTGTTAAGATGTATTTGTTCCAAAAAGACCAAACCGTACATCATGTAAAATTTTACTTATACATAAGTGTTATGGACATTTTCTCAGCTTTATCAAAGCAGAACAAACTTTACAAAACTAAACAAAGTGTTTGGATACACTTTTTTTCCACAACATAAAATATTTAAAAGTATGCAAACATAAAATATGCAAATGTGTTAGTTATCAGAGAAAACTAATTAAACATTAATTATATATATTCTCTGATCAGCTTGGTCCAATTTTGAAAGTTTCCTCATCCTATGGCTCAGCGCTGTGCTGCATTCCCAAGAGTTTTGAGTGTTATGAGAGTACAATTTCCCACAAGCTCTTTGGTTGCCAATTAAGCAGTAGCTGTATGAAATAAAGATGCATATGGATTAAGACTCAGTTATTTTATATTTAGGGATTTATATTATAGATTTCTTCCTATCAGTGCTTGACATATTTGTAAAGATATGTTAGTTTTAGAATTTTTTTTATTAAATCATAGCTGTGTACATTAATGCAATCATGGGGTGCAATGTGTTGGTTTCATATGCAATCTGAAATATTTTCATCACACTGGTTAACGTAGCATTCATGGCATTTTCTTAGTTAATTTTTAGAACTTTTAACAACAAAAAAAAGAGAATTTTTAACAATAGCTAAACCAGAATATGACAACAGGAGAAGAGACTTTAATATGTAAAATATCTGAATAGACTTCAGCACATCTAATAACAAAACTATTTTAACAATGAAAGTAATTTAGGTAATTTATATATAGTACATATGCAAAATTCAAGATAATTTATAGTGGCAGAAATCCAATTATATAACAATTTTCAGTAGACTTATTTTATAATAATATACATTATGATAGATATACCATTTTCACAAAAAAGGTGCAATAAAATTATATTATGCCACATTTTACACTTTGTTTGTGAAATATGGCAATTTATCTTAATGACTATTCCATATTTTCATCAGGAATCAGCCTTAGAAAACAAGATTGAGGGTAGAGATCTGTATATTACACTGCTATATTACATAGGTCTATAGTTTCATTTCTCAAAGTTTGCTTTTGTAATTAAAATTACATAAGGTAGTAAAAATGTATAAATATTGAGTTAAATATAAATTACCTGATATGTGATATTTTTAAGATAATTGAAGTGTCAGAAAGGCCTCTTGAGAAAGAATATATATTGTAATGCCAATTAACGATGAAAAACTATGTAGAAGCAGTAGATTATATTAATATTTCATGCACACAAAATTCTTTATTTTTTTTAATTTTTATTAAATCATAATTGTGTACATTGGTGCAATCATGGGGCACAATGTGCTGACTTTATATATAATCTGAAATATTTTCATTGAGCTATTTAACATAACCTTCATGGCCTTTTAATCACTATATGAAGACATTTATAGTCTACATTTAGTAATTTTCACTTGTATGATGCACCATAATTGTGATCCCACCAATTACCCTCCCTCCACTCATCCTCCCCCCTCCCCTCCCCTCCCTTGCCCCTTTCCCCATTTCTTGTGCTATAATGGGGTTTTAGCCTTCATATGAAAGCTATAGATTAGCTTCATAGTAGGGCTGAGTACATTGGATACTTTTTCTTCCATTCTTGAGATACTTTGCTAAGAAGAATATGTTCCAGCTCCATCCTTGTAAACACAAAAGAGTTAAAGTCTCCATCTTTCTTTAAGGCCGCATAGTATTCCATGGTATACATGTACCACAATTGATTAATCCATTCGTGGGTCGATGGGCACTTGGGCTTCTTCCACGACTTAGCAATTATGAATTGGGCTAGAATAAACATTCTGGTACAGATATCTTGATTATTGATTTTTTAAGGTTTCTTGTTTTGTTTGTTTGTTTTGCTTTCTTTATTTGTTTTTTAGGATGGAGTCTCACTCTGTTGTCCAGGCTAGGGTCTGCAATGCCTTCAGCCTAGCTCATAGCACCCTCAAATTCCTGGGCTCAAGCAATTCTCCTGCCTCAGCCTCATGAGTATCTGGGACTACAGGTGCCCACCAGGATGCTTGGCTATTTTTTTTTTTAATATTCAGTAAAGACTGGGTCTTGCTCTTGCTCAGGATGGTCTTGAACTCCTGAACTCAAATAATCCTCCTGCCTTGGCATCCCAGAGTGCTAGGATAATAAGCATGTGCCATTGCACCCAGCTTTCTACTGATTCTTAATTGTTGTTGAACACCAATTATGAATGATATTCCTAATAATTAAAAAATTTCCTGGGCATATGTTATATGAAACAATCATAACATGTATTATTTAATTTGTAAAGGTATTGTCTTTAATCGATACTGAAATCTTTTTTACATATATTTATATGTACATATTTATCAACTCAGTTTGAATAAATACAAGTAAAAAATACAATAATTATCATATAATTTGTCAAAACCATTTGAGTATCCCAAAAATGTACAAATAAAGAGTTATTTATTTTTTCAGTTATTTATTTTTATAGAAACAATACAGAAATCTGTAAGAGAAGATTTTGTTTTCTAGAATTAGTTTTGTGTGTTACAGTACATAACATTTTCTAATATTATCTCTTAAAGAAGCATGAAAAGAACAAAGGTACCTCTCAGCTGAAAATATTTAATGTAAAAATATATTTTTAGTTTGTTAGACTCTTTCCAGATTCATCTAGGGAGAAAAAAAATCTAGACAAGAAAATCTTACCATTTACTTCTTCAGAAATTAACACAAATTAGTCTAAACCTATTAATAATGTCTATAGTCAGAGTACCATTTGTTAATAGCAATTTAATCACCATGGTAGCTTTGGCACTTACAAGCAATTATTTTGTACCAGCCACATATGCAATATAGATTTACATAAATGGAAATATATTAACTATGAATCAATACAGAGTATTACAACATTTGAAAATTAACTTCGGCCAGGTGTGGTGTTTCACACCTGTAATCTTAGCACTTTGGGAGGCCGAGGTGGGAGAATTGCTTCAGGTCACATTTTTGAGACCAGGCAGACCAAGAGACAGACATCCCTCCCAATCTCTATAAAGTAGAAAAATTAGCTGGGTGTGATGGCACAAGCCTTAATCCTGGCTACCAGCTAGCACAGAGACTGAGGCAGGAAGATTACTTGAGCCCAGGTGCTGAAGGCTACAGGGAGACGTTATTGTAAAAAAAAAAAAAAAAAAAAGGAAGAAGGAAGAAAGGAAGGGAAGGAAAGAAGGAAGGAAGGAAAGAAGAGAAAGAAAGAAAATAAGAAAATTAACTTGGTAAATTAACTTGTAAAGAAATAATCAGCAGTTTCAAATTTACATGGCTACATAATTCAGAGTTACATTAGTTGCTTCTGGTTTTCTACTTATGTATGTTAGGCACAACATTTTTTTTGTTTAAATGGGTATTTATCACAAAACCAAGACAATAAGAAGATTATTATATGTTTTCTTTTAGACATGTTTTATGCAAAATAGGGGAAGAATGTACTTTCTATATATTGTACCAGTTCTTTTTAGAGCATAACTCCTCAAAAGTAGGAGCTTTTGCTGTGTCCAATTTACCTTGCCTGATACTGTCTTTCTCCTTTAAAAACATTGAAAATGTTATTGATCTATAGTATACACATAGAAAAAGGCAAAAATGTTAAGTGTAGAGCTTAAGGAAATTTTAAAGAATAACTATACCTGCACAGAAGGTACACAAATCAAGAAACAGAACATTACCATGAGCCTGTTCATACTAGTTATTTTCTTTCCAGCAAGAAAAATCAATATCTCACTTTCTCTCACCATAGTTTAGTCCTTTCTGCTTTTGAAGACATCATGCAGGCATATATAGACACATAGTGTGTGTGCCTGGCTTCTTTTCCTCGACATAATTGCATGTAAATTTAGTTCATTTTCTTTGCTGTTTTTGCTATTCCATTGCATGAATATACCACATTTCAATTATGGAAATCCACACTATACTATGGATAGGTATTTGACTTGTTTTGGGGGGGGGAAGTAATTATGAATATTGTCACTATCAACATTCTTACACTTGTATTTAGTGTAGAATAAATGTATGCTAAGGTGTAGCATGTAAACCTATTTTCTAAAGCGAATGAACTATTTTAAACTTCTCCCAGCAGTGTATGAGTGCTTCATTTGCACCACATCCTTGAAAGCAAAACTGATTGTCTTTCACTTTATCAATTCTGATGGGCTTATAGGCATTTTGTATTATAGTTCTAATTTCTGTTTTCTTGCCTTTAATGAAACAAAATGTTTTCCTCGTGGCTATTAACCATTTGGCTATTCACTTTGGTGAAGTACTCTTGAGTATTTCACATAAAAGTTCAAACAAGTTGTTTCTGACATTAATATGGATATTCAAATGTCAAAAGCAGTCAAGGCAATACAAAAACAATAGCAACAACAACAAAAAAATCCAAAAATATATATAGAGAGAGAGAAGGAAGAAAAAGAATACAGCCCTGGAACAAAAATTGCAGGGAGCTATACTAATCTGTATAAGGTTTTACTGCTAGAAGCACAGAAACATAGATCAACATCAGGGAATAGGGAGTCTATAGAGATACTACACATACATGGTTACACGATTTATTACAAAGCTTAGTAAAACAGCAAAAATAGAACCATATTTTTTAAAAATTAAATGGTGCTGGCTGAATGTTCATATTAAAAGATTAACTTTAACCTCTAAACCACAATCTATATAAAAAGTCAATTTGATATAGATCTAAACATGAAGGTTAAAATAATAGAAGTTTTAGAGGAAAACATTGGTGAATGTTTTAAAAACTATGATCAGAAATAATTTATTAAATAGTATACAAAAAATGTTTTCAATAGAGAAAAAGAAATTGATAAATAAAACTACATTAAAATAAGAACTTCAGTTTGTGAACTTAAATAAAATCTTAGCCCCTCAGATGATTGAATGGATTTGCTCTTGTCCAATGGCACCCCAGAAAATTCTTAAAATTGAGCTGCCAGCCATGAGGAAAAGAGAGGTCAGACATGCCTTGCTTTGCCCCCTACTTTTTTAGACTGACTCTTTGTAACAATAAGATACTAAATCATTAATGGGAAATAAGACCAATTAAAACGACGCTTAAATCATACCTGCAAACCTTCAATTTGCTTAACAGACCACTCATGTGAGTCTTAATAAATGTCTCACTTATCAAGAGTCTCTGATTTATTAAATGTCTCTGATTAACAGATTTACTTTACTTAAAACACACCAAGCCTTGACAAAGCTTCATTTCTTTAAAGAATTTACTTATACTTTGTTATGAAAGATAGAACACAACTATAGCCCAGGATGAAGGAGAGAAATGGAATGGGAGGGGAGGGGGGAGGTTTGATGGGGGGAGGGTAAAAGGCAGAACCACACCTATGAAGCATATTGCAAGGGTACAAGTCAAATCTGTCAAGTATAGAAAATAAATGTCTTAACAATAATCAAGCAAATGAGGTGAAAGCTATGTTGATTGGTTTGATGTAACCACGTCAGATTGTATAAAAAAAAAATCAACACATTGTACCCCACATATGTATAAATGTATTCATGATCTATGTGTATTTGACTTAATAAAAAAAAAAGAATTATAAATCAAAAAATCTTTAAATCTACTTATAATGTGTAAATCTCCCTAACCTTCTCCCTTTGAGATGTCCCAAATTTTCAGGCCAAACAACCCTACATCTTCCATATATTGATTCATAATTTTACATGAAATTCCTGTCATAAATGCATAAAACCAAACTGTAATCCAGCTGCCTTGGGTACATTGTCTCAAGCCATCTGGAGGCCATGTGCTCCAGACCATCAGTTACACACACACCGCTCAAAATAAACCTCTTTAAATTAATATATAGAATTTGGTTATTTTTTCCACTAACAGGTTAATCAAAACAAACCACCAAGATATTATTATAAAAAGAAAATTAAGAGAAAACCACAGTGAGGGAAGGTACTTGAAATACTTATACTAGGTGACAAATAACTCAAATAGAGAAAATAGAATGAAATGATATTAAGTGAAGTCATTTTATAAAATGATTGTTTAAATCTCAAAGTACTTGCAATATAACTTTGTAGATGTATATACAGGACCTAAGAAAGTTGTACCTGCCTATAAATTTCAGGTAAAATTTGGATTCTCTTAACCATTCTTAATTTTCTCTTTCACTAAAATTATTTTATTTCTTTTGTGTCACAATTTGAATATAGATTTACAATGTGACACTTGTAAGATTTGTATCATAACAGGCTGAAACCTATGACATCTGGGCATATCAATATCAACTTAACAGTAATGAACTTGAAGTTTTGCTGTATTTCTGGGAGGTAAGAGACAGCCTCTTAAATGTTTTTTGTTGTTGTTCTTTTTTATTGTTTGGGATTCATTTAGCGTACAAATAATTAGATTACACTGATTGAATTTGTTTGATAAAGTCCTTATAATTGTGTCCCATCTCCATGAGGTGTGCCATACAATGTGAACCCCCATCCTTACCCTACTACCCTCTCCCCACTCCCTTATTCCCCTACCCAACCCCTTATCTTAGCTCAACTACTACCTTCATATTAGAATTGAGTACATTGAATTCTTGCTTCTGCATTCTTGTGATTCTTTACTAAGAAGAATGTGTTCCACTTCCATCCAGGTTATTAAAAAAGATGTAAAGTCTCGATCTTTCAAATGGCTGAATACGTATACCACAGCTTGTTGATCCATGCCTGGGTTGGTGGGCATTTAGTCTGTTTCCACATTTTGGTGATTGTAAATTGAGGGTCAATAAACAGTGTAGTGCAAATGTGCAAATGTCCTTATGATAAAAGGATTTTTTTTTTTTGTAGTTTTTGGCCGGGGCTGGGTTTGAACCCACCACCTCTGGCATATAGGGCCAGTGCCCTACTCCTTTGAGTCACAGGTGCCACTCTAAAAGGATGTTTTTTTCTTCTGGGTAGATGGCCAGTAATGGGATTGCAAGATTGAATGGGAGATCTAATTTGAGTTCTTTGAGGATTCTCCATATTTCCTTCAAAAAACATTGTAGTAGTTTGTAGTCCCACCAGCAGTGTAAAAGTGTTCCCTTCTCTCTACATCCATGCCAGCTGCTGTAGATGTGGGTCATTCTCACTGGGGTTAGATGATATCTCAGGATAGTTTTAATTTGTAATTTCTCTCATGATTAGGTACAATGAGCATTTTTTCATATGTTTGCTAGCCATTCAACTGTCTTCTTTATAGAAGGTTCTATTCATCTCTTTTGCCCAGTGATACATGGAATTCTTTAGTTATTTTTTGTTGATTAGTTTCAGTTTTACATAGGTCCTAGTTATCAAGCTTTTGTCTGATTCATAACAAGCAAATATCTTTTCCCATTCTCCAGGTTATCTATTTGTTTTGGTTGTAGTTTCCTTAGCTGTACAGAAGCTTTTCAGGTTAATTAAGTCCAATTTACTTATTTTTGTTGTTGTTGCAATTGACGTGAAAGTCTTCTCCATAAACTCTTTCCCCAGGCTGATATCTTCAAGTATTTTCCCCACACTTTCTCTGATGATTTTTAGTGTTTCATGCCTTAGATTAAAATCTTTTATGCATCTTGAATCAATTTTTATAAGTGGTGAGAGGTGCAGGTTTCTGTCTTTTACATGTGGATATCCAGTTCTCCCAACACAATTTACTGAATAGAGATTCTTTTCCTCAGTGTATGTTCTTGTTTGCTTTATCAAAGATCAGTTGTGTGTACGAGGTTAGTTTTATCTCTTGGTTTTCTATTTGGTTCCAAAAGTCAATGGCTCTCATTTGTGCCAGTACCCTCACTATAGCCTTATAGTATAGCCAAAAGTCTGGTAGGGTGATACTCCTGGCTTTGTTTTTATTACTAAGAATTGCCTTGCCTATATGAGCTTTCTTCTAGTTCTATACAAAATGATGAATTATTTTTTCCAAATCTTGACAGTATGATGATAGTATTTTTTTTTTTTTTATTGAATCATAGCTGTGTACAATAATTCAATCATGGGGTACAGTGTGCGGGCTTCAGATACAATCGGAGATATTTTCATCAACCTGATTGTGATAACATTCAAGAGACTTTCTCATTCACCATGTGAGAACATTTT
>CAUYRH010065277.1:0-51598 GCA_963574655.1 Perodicticus potto | reverse complement strand
TGCCATTCTGAGTTAGATGTATTTGGTTGGATTTTCTCATTATGGATTTTTTTTTCCAATGCCTAATCTTTAGTTGTGTGATGTTGTGAGTTTTACCTGATAGGGTGCTGTTTTTATTTATGCCATTCTGAGTTAGATGTATTTGGTTGGATTTTCTCATTATGGATTTTTTTTTCCAATGCCTAATCTTTAGTTGTGTGATGTTGTGAGTTTTACCTGATAGGGTGCTGTTTTTATTTTCCTCTAACAAATTTTAAACTTTTTTCTGGGACAAAGCTAAATTACTTAGGAACAGTTTTATCCTTTTGGGTCTTGCTATTAATATTTTGGCAGAGGGGTGGGGCAGAGCACCATTTGGTTTATTCCTAAAGCACTTTACTTTGCACTACTGAGATAATTTCTCTGCTCAGTTCTGGATCAATTATGAAGTTTTCCAAGTTGTCTGGTGGGAATAGACACTATTCTTGGCTTTATAGGAGTGCTAAGTGCTTTTCTCTCTAATCTGCTTTTCCCTGCCTTGGTTAGTTTCCTCATGCATGTGCTGATGAGTACTCTGCTAAATAGTTAAGGGAGACTTTCTAAAGGTAACAGTGGTTCTCTCTCTACAGCTCTCTTCACTCTGGTATTCTTACATTTGTGTTGTCTCCTCAGTCTCTGATCTCTGAGGCTTTACCTGTGTCCTCTCCTTGCACTGTGGTCTGGGAAATCTCTCAATAAAGTAAACTGGGACAGATGTAGTGTTCATCTCATTTGTTTCCTATCATGGATAACTGTCTTTGTTTCTTGATACTCCTTCTTGAGAAATAGTCTTTTCTCTAATCACACATAGATGCATACATGCATACTTGGAGTTGATTGGTTGGTTGGTTTTTGGCAGGAGCGTAAATTCAGTCCATCTTACTCCATCCTGCCTGGAGCTAATAGCATGCTTTTTGTATTGTTAGAACTACTTAGCTAAATATATCTTCAGAGGCATCTGTTGTGGTCCATTTGGAACAGTGATATAAGACTAGGGGTCTCATGCTGTTTCTGCCAGATACCAGCTGTGTAAGTTGTCTCAAGGGACCGACTCATGGAGTCTCATAGTTGCAAGGAACATTTCAGGTCATGTGACTGATTAAAAGCCTGCATAAAACCCTTTATATACAGAGTCTTTTATACTTTCACATGTTGGGAAGCTCTCTGTGTTGAAGAATATATTTCCTATTTTAGACATTTATCATCATTACAAACATCTTTTTCATATTTGAGAGCCTATTGCCCTCTTCCTTCCCATCATCTCCCCAGCATAAAAACCTCTTGATCTCTGCAAGATTCGGTTGTCTCATCTCTAAAACATGATACTTATTTTCAAGAGGATGCCTGTAGCTGTTAAAGTGCTTCCTATATGAGTCAGACACTGTGCCAGATGCTAAAGATTCAGAAGAAAATATGCTTTCTCTGCCTTTCCTAAACTCACAGAGAAATTGAGGGAAGAGAAGTTAAGTGATAAAGCAGAGAGACAAAAATGGCAGTAGAAGTGTGCAAAGTATGCTGGGTACTTCACAAGATTATAGAGATCGAATTAGTGAAGGTATATGATGTGTACTGTGTGTGCCTCAAAGGACCGTGTGTTTGGTATTTTTAATAGTCAAAGACATAGCAACAGCTTTCTGTCCCCATTACTTTTTCTGAAGCCTGTATACTTTGACTTTTTTGATTTTAAGGTTTTGTTTGAAACCTCTGGGTCCAACATAATTAATGAGTTTTAGTTTGTGACTGAGCCGACAGGAAATGGAAACATGCCAGTTAGTTCATATTTTCTCCTGCTGTTGCAGGTTATTTGAGTGTGGTTCTTGTAAAAGACAACTTTGTACCCAGTGAATTTTTGTGTGAATTCAAATCTTGTAAGCTAGGAGCACTGTAAATCTCTACTGATGCCTTATTGCTTAACACTTTATAATGACAGATGGCACTGGTAATACTTTAGCACTTACCAAATGGAGAAATAGGAAAAAACTTTGAGAAGGAAGCAGTAACGCAATTTCTGTATCATGGTTTTGTAGTGCTAGGTCATACTGTCCTCCCTCAGATAGTGTCAGAGCTTTTTGTCATGATTTTTTAAGCATCTCATTGCATTGCCTACACTGTCATAAAGGAAATTAAGGAGAACTCTATATTGATGTGACGTGCTACTGAGGGTGAATTTTGGGAGGCTGCACAGCATGGCAATACTTCTTACACTGAGGAGCATGTTAAAAATGCTGATTCCAAGACCGCACTTCCACGTACTCTTATTAGCTGTTCTGGAGGTTGGAGGATGTGCTGTGTATTTGTAATTAGTTCCTAGATGGTTCTAGTGCAGGTGGGTCTAACTTTGAGAAACACTGGTGGTGGGAGTGAGCCAGTGATATGGGGGCCACAGATCTCCTTGTTCAGCCTGTGACCCTACATTTATTCTTCCATCCACCAACATCTGGGAGCCTACTTTTAAATCAGAATTTAAATCCTGAGAAATCAAGAAGATGAGTTAGACAGTTCTCTTCTCAAAGACTCTTCAGTATGTGAGGTTTAGTCAGCATAGCTATGTGACCTGGAGTGGGTTACTTTTAAGCTGACTAAGCATGATAATACCATCTACCTGTTCTTAAGGGTTGTTGTGAAAACTAATTGAAATTCAAGTGCCTTCCCACAGTCATAGGAAATGTTACTTGGTTGTCTCTTAGCATTACTTTTACCAAATACGACTTCTTTCCTAAGTGGTGAAGCTAACTAAATACGATTCTGAACCCTAAAACTTAAAAAGTATTATATGTGTGAGTTATCTAGACTGTTTATAGCAACTATTTTCAGGCCTAATTCCAATCAATGTTTTCGCAATCTGCCAAATCCAGGGCAGTTTATGAAGGAACAGAATCTTACTTAGAATACAAAGGTAAGCTTTTGGAGTCAGACACATCATGTCTTTCTCAGTACACTTGAATGCCTTCATGCCCATGTGCTATTGACATTTAAAGTATAGTACTGTGTGAAGAATCATTTCCACATTTGATTTTATGCTCTATTTGTGTATCATAAACTATAAATAGTAATTGTTTTTGGACTTTTATAAGTAGCACTTCTTGTTATTTCTATTTACTCATTTACAAAAATGGTATTTATTTTGATATGTTGATATCCATATGTTTATGAAGTTGTAGTTAGCCAAAAGAAACACACAAAATCGTCAATGGCAAGTTAGTATTTTTGGTTTATCAGTAGAAGGAAAGGAGTTTTAATTTGTTCTTTTTGATTCTAACATTTTGATTTAAGCAGCATCTCCTCTCATAAAGAAATTAACTTGGTACTAAGACATGATACAACAAAGATGTGAGATTGGCAGTTTGGTTAAACTGACTTCTTTGCTTTTGATTTTGGTTTTGGCCCCTAGATGCAGACCTGCCCAACCCCTCCTCTAGCTTTGGAAATTAGCACTGAAGTGGCCACATCCAGGATTTCCAAAGAAATTGGCCATTTCAGGGTTTCTGTTAGGATTACAAAAACATCATATATTCATTATGAAAATGAGAAACAAAAGAAGAAATTTAATCTATAATTATCGTACCAAAGATAGTTTTGGTATTGTGAGGAATTAGTTTTCTCTATTAATCTGTTTTTCTGTATATTTTTTAAACAGGATCATACTATTTTAGGAATGATTTCCTTTCACTTTACAATATATATAATATCTTTTTTGTCATTTTAAATGGTTGCCATATTTTCATTAAATGAATTTACTATAGTTTACTTAACCAGTTTGTTGGGTTTTTTTCCTTAGTTTCTTGGGAAAGTTTTTCTTAAATTTCCCATTTTCGTTCTGGCTGGAGTAAAAAAGCAGTGTATTTTCATGTGCAGTTACCCAAATAGGCATTTAAGATACACATTTCTTCATATGTAATTGTGACTTTGAACCCCTGATTCTCAGATTTTCAGACTTGGCTAAGCCATGCTTTTGGCTTCCCTGGTCCTCCAACTTGAAGATGATAGATCATGGGACTTCTCAGCTTCCATAGCACATGAGCCAATTCCCCTAATGAATTCTCTCTCATATATCCTATTGGTTCTGTTTCTCTTGACCCAAATATAACCACTAATGGGAAAATCAAGAGAATTGCGTTGGAGCCAGTTCTGTAGAGAACCCAGGAGTGATGTCAGTAGTGAGGTGAGGTCAGTGGTGAGGGAAGCTCAGTAGTAGTGCTATTGCTTCCTACCTGTTTGACCCCAGATAAGGTCTTATTGGGGAGATAGTGAGCTCTGTAGGCTGAATACAAGCCAGACACACTTTCTCATACATTAGTTTATTTAATCTTTATAGCCGTGTTATAGAAGGCATGTATCCTCAGGCATAAAGTATGTTTCTAAATATTAAGCTGTAATTCAGATTAAACTGGGGAAAGAGAGAGCAAATTTTTATCCACTTAAAAAGTCTATAATATGCAAATTAAGGTCTCTTGGGAATAGAGATGGAGAGCAGTACTCCAAAAATTAGCAGACTTTGAAGAAAATTTTTTTGTTCTTTTAGAGAGAGGTTCTCACTCTATCATCCAAGCTAGAGTACAGTGATGGAGTCACAGTTCAGTGCAGCCTTGAACCTCTAGGCTCAAGTGATTCACCTGTCTCAGACTCCTAAGTAGCTGTGACTGCCAGTGTGCATTACATCATCATACCTGTCTATCTAATTAATATTTTTTTTTTCTTTTAGAGACAAGGTCTTGCTATATTTCACAGGCTGGTTGTGAATTTCTGGCTTCAGGAATCCTCCCACCTTGGCCTTCCAAAGCACTGCAGTTATTGGCATGAGCCACTGTACTCAGCCAGTGATGGATTTTTGAGTCACTAATTGCTGCTGCAATAAACCTAACAAGAGAGGGAAGTAATAGAGGCAGCAACCAGAAAAAGCAATGGGAAATATAAAGATCTCACTAATATATTTAAATGCCCTGTATTAAATGGGCAGGAATTACTGATCGCAGAAGAAAGAAAACAAAGTTCTCAAGAAGCAGTGGTCTGGTTGGGATTCTTAGTGGTGCTCTTCACCCTGGTCACCAGAAGTGTAGCTCAAGACATAAGTATAGTTTTCATAACAATAGCTAAGGATTCACTCTCCCCTGGTTTCCATATCTACTTGGAAGTACAACCTGTAGACTTTATTTTGTAGATGAGGAGTCTGAGGGTACTGAGAAAGTAAAACACCTGCCCAAGATGACGTAACTGGGAGGTTGGCAGGGCTGGTACCCAGGAAGTGTGACTTTGGGGGCGTCCTCTCTTTATTCAAGTTAACCTCAGAGCTGATCTGTATGTGCCTGCCAGTAGAAGACAAATGTGATGATAAAAATCTTCTATTTAGTGAGATTTATTAGTCTCTACTTTTAGGCAAAATGTTAGTTTTTCATTCCCGAAATACCGGCTTATAGGTTCTCATATGTAATGTGTCTATAAACCTCTCCATGCTGAGTAAGAGCTTGCTAAACATACTTAACATCCCATTACTCAAGAGGAAGAATTTTCTCCCTGCAGTCACGAACAGTCATTTGCTCTTGGGAACATTCATGTGTAATCTAACCCTTTGGTGATGGAGTGTGCAGTATAATGCTGGTCTATGGGAATTCCTGTTTACCAGATGGCTCATAGTGATTTACACCCTCACAGACACCCCTTCACTGCCTGGTAACGCGCGGCTACCACCACCATTATTTTCTTCATAAATTGGACACTTTCTTACATCAATAATTTATGTCTGTATCTGACTAACAACTAGGATTCCCTGAGGATGTGGCAGGTGAGAGATGCATGCACAGGGGACCCTAAATAGAATTAACAGGTTCTTTGTGTTAGCTCATTATCTCAACTTCACTGAGGCTGCTTTCTCTCACAGATGTCTTTTATCTAAGTCACCAGTGCCTGGTTAGTAATTTTGCTTAAATTATAAAAGATACATAGTTCTCTACAGAAAAAGCACGTTTAAAACACAAAAAACATAACAAAAATGTCTTCTGGGATGGCAAAGCAAGCTTATCACATTGGTATAAATAAACGGTCCTTGGAATTTCGTTTGTATTATATCTGTCCCAAAGTTTTCATGATGTACCGTCCAATTCTCACCGTATTTATTTTTTATGTCCTCTTAATCAAAGTTAAGGGAGCCTTCTAGCATTTTTTTTTTACTGTGTTTGTTATTTTCTTTTACCAAACCTTGATGTCTTTGATTTTAAATAAAAAAAATTGAATGATTAGATTCTGTGGTTGTCCTATATAATTAATACCACATTACCTTTGCCTTTAATTCCCTTACTTTCTGTATGTTTATATTATATACCATTTTTAATAATTTAGTCCTATCCAGAAAATTAACACATGATTTTATACATCTTTCATAATCAACTTAAATATAGTATGATTCACTGACAGGTCTGTTTGAGAAATTTATTTCAGTTATCTGTTGAGATGAAAGAACTGTTGGCAGCTTATAAACTTTAAAACCATATACATGAAGGATTTTCTCTGTGTAACCTTTAATGTAAAGGCAGGATTCAGAGAAGATCACTTAAAAAGCGATATCTGTCTTTTTTCTTCATGACTCTCACAGCACTTCTCTGTTTTCACTTCTGTGTTCTGCTGTGTACCTGAGGATTTCTGCTACCTAGGAAGGCTCTTCTCAAATACTTTGCTGGGTTTTTCTCTCTTGGAAGAAAAAAGAAAAAAAAGCTGTATTTCAGCACCTTGAATGTATCATCCCATGTCTTCTGACCTTTGTTGTTTTAGGTGAGAAATCAGCTGTTAATCTTACGATTCCGTTGTACAGCAACAGAGTAATTTTCTTTTCTTTTTGCTTTTAAGAGCTTCTTTTTCACCTTCAGTGTTTTGATGTTTTTAATATTGTTCTCTTTGAATTTATCCTACTTGGAGTTCATTGAACATTGAGCTTCTTGGAAGTGTAGATAAGTATTTTTCATCAGTTTGAGAAGTTTTTAGCTGTTATTTCTTTGAATATTCTTTCTCTTCCTCATCTCTTTCTTGTATTTATAATTCAGAGGTGTACTAAATGGTCTCCCACACTTGTGAGGCCCTGTTTATATTTTCTTCATTCTTTTTCTCCTCTGTTTTTTGAGTTGCCTAATCTCCATTCATAAATTGCTGATTTCTTCTTCTCCTTATTTATATCAACTACTTAGCCCTTCTAGTGAATTTTTCATTTTAGTTAGAGTACTCTTTATCTTTCCTCTTTTCCTTTGGTTCCTTTTTTAACAAATAATTTCTGTCTTTTTATCTATATTTTCTATTTGATGAGGCATTGTTTCTCATCATTCTGAAAGCAATGTTTTTTCCTTAGTTCTGTGGAAACATTTTTAATGGCTGCTTTGAAGTTTTTTGTCTGTTAATTCCAACATCCATGCCCTGCAAAGGAAGTATTTATTGCCTGTTTTTTTCTTTTTGTCCTATCTATGGGTCATAGTTTCCTGGACTTATGTGAGTGGATATGTGTGTGTTTGATTTTGAATGATAATTTTTGGTTGAAAACTGCACATTTTAGGTAATACAGTGTGTCTGGGTAGTGGTTTTTTCTCTCTTCCATAGAGGAAGTTTGTTGAGATTGGTGCATTTGTTTGTTCATAGATTCACTTTTTGAAGTCTTTTTTCCTCATGCTATGGAACCTTTGATGACTCTGCTTAGATGTTTTTCTTTGTTTTTATCTGTCAACGTGGCTACCTAGGAGTCATCCCCAGGACTGCCTAAAACATTTGTTGATAAAAGTTTTCTTATGCTGTTTTAGCCTGTTAGATACATGTGTGGCTTTCACAGTTCAGGGGATTTAGTTTTGTCCTGAGTTTAGCCAGATTCTAGCAGCATGGAGATTCTCTTTCCAGTCTCTCCCCAGAGGGTGCATGTGGACATGCCTGCACTCTTCCAGACCATGAGATAGGAATGTGATCTTATTTTCAGGCCTGACATCCCAGGAATCACCCCTGGATTAGAGTAGCTTAATTTTCAGCCAGTATTTGGTCAAAGATTGTGCTTAAGCCCCTTGAACCAGTGGACTTCTGTGTTTTGCTGATTTATCTGTGTGTTGCCTGAGGAATGTTTTCCAAGTCTGTCCCACATCCTACTCTAATTACTCCTGAGTAAAAGTAAAAGCAGTGTGCGCCCTAGGGCATGTGCTCAGCCTTCTAGACCCAGGAGAATGCATGTGAGCCCAGATCCACTCTTATTTATTCATTTATTATTTATTTATTTATTTTTTAAATCATAGCTGTGTACACTAGTGCATTCCTGGGGTACAATGTGCTGGCTGCATATACAATCCGAAATATTTTCTTCCGACTGTTTGACGTAATCTTCATGGGATTTTCTCGTTTATTCCACTCTTCCTGGATATCCCTCAGGTTCACTGTGTTAAATTCATGGCTGATCCACTATTTCACTTTTTGCTACCAATATGATGAAGCTAATAGCCCCCATGTTATTGCTTGCTACAAAATCCCCATTGTTTTTTTAACAATATCCTTACATGGGCACTTCTTCCCTAGCTGTTGCAGGTGAAGTCAGTCTTGTCAGGCTGTAAGGCAGAGCTCTCTGACTTTAGGGCCTGCCTTTCCTCCTGGACAGAACCTCTTGGGCAATGAACCAAAATTCTGGGCAGGAGCCGTGGCCTGCTTCTCCTCCCAGAATGACAACCCTGTACTGTGAACAGGCACTGGGGAGAGAAGGGATGGTGGCTCTGGTCTTTGCAGCCTGCCTGTCTCAGTGTGGAATTGCTATTTTATGAGTAAGCTTGGGATGGGATATTCTCAGTCCTTGCTTAGAGCAAACCCTTGCCCCACAAGTGGGAACTGAGTGTGGGGGAAGGGACATGAAGTACTCTGACCTGCACCTGCCAAGAACTGTGCTCTGTAGCACGTGGTTGGGGTGAGGGGAATGGGGGGCACTTGTAGCCTGCCCCTTGCAAGTGAAACTGCAGCCCCAGATGAGCTGGGGAGAGCAGGAACCCCTGTGGCCCTCCCCACCCAGACTAGAGCTTCCATCATACAGAGCTGGGGAAGAGAAAGTCATGGCCCCAGTGCTACAGATTCTCATTATTGTTACCAAGATTTAGCGTACTTTCCTATAGGGATGTCTCCCCATTTGTTGTATACTCAGGAAAATGTCCACAGGCTTTACTACTTTTGGAGGAGTTAAAGCAATAACTAAACCAATTATATGCTCATATTCCTATGACATAGTAATTCCACATACAGGTGGACATTCTAGAGAAAAAACTCGCTCATGTGTAGCAGGAAACACTCAGGATGCTTACGGCTACATTTGTTTTTCTTGTGATAGTGAAAGACGTAAAACAACCCAAACATACATCATTAGTGAAGAAATAAATTTTAATGTATTCTTACAGTGGGACACTATACAGCAGTTAAAATGAATGCCCTCCTCTAGAGAGAGCAGCATGTGTAAGTGTGATGTGTAGTGAGAAGGGTACGTACCATATGATACCATTTATGTCAGTAAGTTAAAAATGGAAAATAAATCTTTATGCTGTTTATGGATGCTATATCACAGGTATCCTGTGGGCCCAATCTGACCCAGGGGCTGTTTTTGAGAAGCTCACAGGCTAAGAATGATATTTACCTTTTTAAAGTGTCGTAAAAATAGAACATGTGACATAGACTATATCTGACCCTCAAATCCTAAAATCATTCTCTTTGCCTCTTTATTAAAACAGTTTGCAGGCCCCTATCGTACAGATGGTCTTTGTGTCCAGGGTTGTGTCCTCAGCCCAGTCTCAGCAGACAGCTCCAGCTTCCCACCTTCAGCCTTTCCTTTTTCTTCCATGTTTTGGAACTTCAGCTATTTCTGGGTGCAGGGTGAAATAGCAAGAGTTAAAGCACCTTGAGGCAGCCTGTAGTTAAGGGGAACATGAGTGAGTCAGTGATGATTGCTGTAGCTTCCTGTTCATCCAGGAAAGATGCTGAGGTGTGTTCAGGTACCCCAGCAGGATGGAGCCACACTGCCTACTGTGGTGACTGGCTCCCTGCCCCCTCCCCTCTCTCCCCACTCCTTCCTCTGCTTGCCAGACCACCACTCATAGACTGCTGCCCCTTCTCATCTGCATGAGAGACTGCTTTGGGGACCTCCAGGCTAAGACAGATATGTGCGCAGTAAAATAATAAAACTGCCATTGGGAAGAAGAGTGGTTATCTCAGAGGGGACAAAGGGGCATACAAGGGGTTTGAATTGAATTTTTTATATGTTATTTCTTTACTGGAAAATATCTATAACAAAGTGGCAAAATGTTCACTTTTAAAAGCTAAGTGTTTACATTTTAGAGTTTGACACAATGTGCCAGATTTCTGTTTGAAAATAGTCTTTCTCCTTGACTTTTAATTCTTTAGGAACTTGATTTTTGTGGTGCTTAAGATCTGATTTCTACACTGGGACATTCATAATGTCTGGAGGAAAGTTAATTCACTATAAGAATAAAAGAAAGCTGTCTGCGTTTAACTAGTAGAGGATAGAGAATGCAGCGCAGGAGTTAAATTGAAAGAGACTTTTCTCCATTATATCGTTCTTCATAGTGTAACTTTCTCTTCCAGCAGCATAGTGGCATCTAAAACCTTTCGCTTTACTGAAAGTGTTCTTCTGAGTTAAAATGACAGGTTAAATATGCTCTGAGTTAGGAAATATTATGTAAGAGTAGATGGTAATTCACTCAAGAGAAACAGAATTTGTAGGAAACTATAAAATAATTCGTTGGGAAAATTACTCTGAGGTTTCAGAAAATTAAATCTCGTTGGAGTTTTTCATATACTGCGTAAGAAGGGGAACCAAAACCAAAAAGGAAAATACAAAAAGTAGAAAAACAAACCAAAACCAAAAGGACAATAATTTTTAAAAAGTCTTCACTAAGAGAAAAGGATGTTTTTATTAGCAAATTTGGGGCTTGAGGCATGTAGGACTTTTTCCAGAGAGAAGCCATATGTTCTTTTGTGCTTGCCAGCCTTGTGACAATCACGATTCTGTGGTCCTGCAAATGAAAACAAAATGTTATGTAGCCCTTATGGCAGGAACAAAACCTTTTCCTAAAGCAGCATCCTTCTGTGATGCCAAGCTCTGATTTGGCTTAGTGGCTTTGCACCAAGAATATCTAGAGTGATGTTTTAAAATCATAAATCTTATGTTTCTTCCTGCTTTGGGCTCAATGTTTGTATCCCCCCGCCAAACCATGTGTTGAAGACTTAATCCCCAGTGTGAAATAATTTGGAGATGAGACCTTTGGAAGGTAGCAATGACTCTTATAATGTAATTACTGCCCTTAGATGTGTACGAAGAGGGAAAAAGAAAGATTTTTCTCTCCACACAAGCACAGGAGAATGGTCAATGTGCAAACACAGTGAGAAGGCAGATGTCTACAAGCCAGGAAGAGAGCCTCACAAAACTCAGCCATGTTGACACTCTGATCTTGGATGTCTACCGTCCGGAACCGTGAGGAGGTAAATTTCCATTGTTTAAGTCACCCAGTAGATAGTATTTTGTTATGGCAGCCATGGCTTACTAACAGAATATGGGGATTCTCTTGTTCTTAGGATGAAGGCCTTTGCTTAGTCCAAAAGGGCTTGCAGGGTCTGGCTTCTGCCAGCATCTCCACCTTCATCTCGAGTATTTTCTCCTTTCCTCTCTGATTTTTATTCATGCTGGCCTCTTGCAGGAGCCATGCTTCCCCCATATAGCCCAGGACCTTTGCACATCCTCTTCACAGAGTTTTTCAGGACTTAACACATGAAAGCACTCAGTAAATATTTTTCAAATTAATTAATGGCAAAGATTAGAAGGTATCCAGGTTCTAACATTGTGGTGATAGAGAAGGAAGAGATGTGGTAGGGAAACAAATATAAAAAGGGCAGCACATTTGATTGCTTTGTCTGATCTTGACTGTTTTAAATGGGTGTTGAGTAGGCCAGCTCTTGCTTTCAGAAACGCTGTTTTCTGTAACTTCTTTTTCATCATATTCTTATTGGTAGTTATGCTATAATGTTACCCTTTAAAAAATAACCTGTTTAAGAAAATACTTGAAGATTCTGGCCAAAGTTGCTACTAATTGCCCTGTTGCCACTGGCATAGGAGTAAATTTGAAGAGAAAGAGGAAAAAGCAATTACAGTGATTAGGGGAATGCTATAAAAAGGGAATTGAGTAAAAAAAGGAAGTTGAATGAAAAATAAGCAGACCAAATTAGTACAGAGGTTAGCGACTATTTCATTGCCCTCTTGTCTGAACATTGCAGGGCAGCCATGTGTCAGTTAGGGCTGCGCTAGACACGGAGAAATGGAGAGAAACACAGTCAAAATCACTGCCTTCCAGGAGCTCAGAAAAGTTGAGCATTTAAACAAGAAATTATAGTTCAAAATGTAACTAACAAGTGCTGAATAGGAATGGGCCTATGGGCTATAGGAGCACAGAGGGGTTTAGAAGGGAACAGTTGACTTAGTGCTGATTTGATTCATCAGGCATATAGACAAAGGAAGTTACGGATTTATTATTGAAGGAGAGCAAAGCCTAGTTGATGTTAATCAATTCTTAACCAAGAATATGTTTAACAACAATTTTTAGCAATATAAACAGGTTTGGAAAGCAAGTTAAAAGTTTTAAAGAATTTTATACATGAAATTTGCACATTGACTGTGGCTAACTCAAAAAGACCCTTTCCTCTGAAACCAGAGTTTGGGCATAGAATCAGGGACCCCTGCGTTTTAGTCCTGTCTCTGGTATGACCTGGTTTTCTGACGCACAGCTGCTTTTCTGGCCCCCACCTTCTTGGTGGTTCTCTTTCTTCCTTTGTCCCTCCCCCTTCAACATGTTTTGTTTTAATCCATCAGAGAAATGAGCTGAATTGCCCTAGCCCCATCTGAGTTGATAAAGCTAAAGGAATAAAAACATTTCATACACTTGATTTGTTTTTCAAACAAGTGGCAGAATTTCCTGGACCACAGTGGGTTGCCGAGTCAGGTACTGTGTCTCATAGACACGAGCCTTCTCCACGCGAGAATGACAAGTGTGAGGGTGAGAAAAACCCCTCAGCTTGGGTCTTCTGCCGTGCCTCAGATGTGTGTCTGTTTTGCTGGAAGAGTGATTAATAAATCTTTCTTTAACTTATTAAAAAATAACGTAGACCTTTAAAGTTCAGTCTAATCAGTAACAAACAAGAACTTAATTCATAAAGGTACTTGATACAGGTATACATTTTCCACTTACGAAAAGAAGACAGTTTTATCTGTTCAATGTTAAATGAAACCTATATTGTAAAATGTATTTGTATTTTACTTGCAAGAATGTTATTTTATTTTAGCAAATAGAACTCAATGCAGTGCATTGATTATTACCCTGTGTGCCCTGTCCCACGTTCTTGCTGTGATGCCCTAAAAATGTTGACCATGAATGCAGTATTATCTTGACATACCTCTGTCCTTATCAGTGCTTTCCAATGAAATTTCACCTGCTCCGTGCATTCTTGCTTTTGATAGTTCTTGCTCTTAAGTACTAGCATTCTGCTGTTGTATGGGGTGTGTTTATAGAAATCATAGGATGGTCTGAAACATCCCCAAGTTTGCTTTCCATAAAATTGTTGTGACTTCCCAAAGTAAGTTGTGTAATTGGCTGGAGTTGCTCCATATCATTCCATACCAGGGAGACATACCAGGGAGATAGCGTCTTCCCATCAGAAACACAAGTTCACTTCTGCAGAGATCCTCTTTTGATGGCTGGCCAGAACTCCTCTTTCCTGCAGCCCAAAATCATAGTTCTGATCCCTCATTTTGACTCTCCCCCAAAATTCTCTACTCTGCAGACTTGTGAATGGATTTGTTTTCCTCTCACATTCTCCTACTTAACCTCTGCTTGCTAACTCAGTGAACCAGTGTACTGCAGAATCTGATAATGTGAGTTGATTTGATAAGAAAGTAGGTCACTTCTACTAGAAAGTGTGTATTACATTCTGAAATGCAAATCTTCAATATATCACTAGTAACAAGTGCTCACAGGCACTTAATTTTGCTTTTCAAGATCATCTGGAATGATGTGATACAGATTAATAGCCCTTGAACTTTTAATTGACCTGGAATTTTGGAAGTTTATAGTCTATGATGTCCCTTGTTACTCTTAGGTAATAGGGAATAAATTGGTGCTTGTGGATTAATGACACCAATCCCATCCATGGCTGAAGCAATTTACAGTTGACAAAGTACTTACTTATCACATATATTTTTTATATGTATCTGTCCTGTGAGGTAGCTTTTAATTATCCACATGTCAGGAAACATAAGAGGTAAAACTATTTTCCCAAGATTACCAACCTATAAATAGCCAAAATTCCCATCTACTTATGAGTAGGTAAACAAAATATGGCATACCCATAGAATGGACTATTATTCAGCAATAGAAGGAATGAATGCATATGTGCTATACTTTGCATAATGAACCTTAAAAACATCATGCTTCGTGGAACAAGCCAGAAGCAAAAGACCACACAATTGTCTGATTCCATTTATGTGAAATATCCATGATAGATAAATCCATATAGAGACAAAGTGGATCTGTGGCTGAATCGGATGTCGATGATTACACAACTCTGTAAATATACTAAAATCATTGAATTTTATACTTGAAATGTGTGAATGTTATGGGATTTAAATAATATCTCAATACAGGTTTCAAACTCTTTACCCTATCCCCCAGGGCTTGAGGACAAGTGACTTCAAAACAGCTGTCTTTGGGCCCCTATTTTGGTACATGTTTGTCGTTCTTTTTGCCACATCATGAGAGATACTCAGCCTCCTCTTACAAGTCGTCTCTGAACATTTCTCCATCCCTTCCTCTCATATCTAACTTGAGCAAGTAAGAGACTGCCTCTCAGAATCCCTGTATTCACTACCTACTACTCACTAGCAGATGTCGACATTATCACGTTACTAAGCCTAAACAGAATTGAAAGTAGAATATGCTTTTCTACGTCCTTTCCATATTTTGTTTTAAGGCATATTTTCATGAGAACTCTGTAACCAGACAACCCATTCAAGAGCAAGTCTTCCATGTGGTTTGAAAAGCACTGCGCAGAATCTTGAAGGAAAAGGAAGCCATTAGTGCCATTTTGGAATCATGGAATATAATGTTTAGCTCCTGTCCCCAGTTTGATGCATGACTTTGAGCAACTCTAAGCCTTTAGGAAATATTTCCTTGTCATTTATAAAATGCGCTCGCTTTCTCTGTGTGTGTGTGTGTTTGTATTTATAAAAGGGTATATCAACTACATTGACTTCTGGACAACACAGACTTGAACTGTAGAGGTCCACTTACCTTGATTTTGTTTTTCAACAGCATGCAAGTCAAAAATACAGTATTTGCAAGATGCAAAACCTGAGTATATGGTGGGCTGCCTTTCCTCTATCTGCAGATTCTGCAAGGCCACCTGTGGGACTTGAATTTTGATATACACAGGATCTGAGAACCAATCCCCTCTTGTACCAGGGGACAACTGTATAGGTTACGTAGTTGATGGTTGTGGCAGTAAGAAATGAGAAGATAAAGTTGGCAGCCTCTTTCCTCACGCTGAAAGCATATTGCAAAAGAAAGGGTCGAGTTAGCTCATAGCTGATACAGGATGCAGTGATGTCACTTTGAATGTAAGTCCCATGTATTGCAGCAGCCTTTCCTGTTACATACACCCTGCGGGGGCAGGGGTGCTTAGTTCTAAATCCTGATATTGTGGGCAAAAAAAGCAAATCAGGAATTTGTGTGATGGGGGAGCCTCCATCACTCGTTATCTGCTTCAGCTCAAACCTACGGGAAGTGAGTCCCCTGGGAGCCAGTGACAGCGCAGGCAGCAGACCTCAGAGCTGGGTGGACGCAAAGTACAGTGCGTGTCAGTGCTCAGCCTTCTCTGCTGGTGATGAGCTACTTGGCATTCAGGAAATCCTGCTGGGATTATAAATGAAAACATTTATATGTATGTCTTCCCTGTCACTAAGGTGCCTTTTAAAACTTTGGTTTGGATCATGGGATTTCTGCAGATACTGGTTATCAAATTTGATATTCCTGGCACGATTCCATCTCTCTGAGTTTTGTGGGGTTATTCTTTTGGTCCTAATTTAATTTCTTTGTCAGCAAAGAGCTTTTATTTGCTCCATAGCAAGGTCAGTGATTTTCTGTACAAGGTGGTGGGTCTGTGCTGTCTTCCATGCATGCTAACTGGTTGTCCATCTACTTTCAAGGCTAGCTCTGAAGTCTCTTCATAAGGTAACAGTTATAATTGATTATTGCAGTTCTGAGCGTGGTGCTAATAGCTTCCTTTGGCTTAGGAAGACAAGAGCATTTATGTCAGGATCGAGTTTGGCTGCCACATTTGGTGATATAAATGGAGATCTGAATATATTGGTGTGTGACATACATGTAGGCAATCTCTCAGATGTCTTCAGATATCTATTAGTTTACAGTTTGTCTCTGGTGTTTGCTTTCTGCAAAGCTGAAATGCCTACCTTGAATGGGTGGAGGAAGGCTGTCCAAATCTTAGTGAAGGAAGCATATTTTGAGCTGCTTGCCCTTTAGCTAGCACATAACAGTTGTCCTTTATCCTACTTTTTATGAGTGTTTCTCACATTTCCCAATATTTCTAGTGGTAGAAAGTGAGATGGAAAAGACAGATAACTTACAGAGAAATATGAGGATGGAGTTCTTACTGTTTGGTTCCTGGTGTCCTTTGGATCATGTTTATTTTGCCATCAAGTCCACTGTCCTAACCTACATCACAATACAGCAGTTTGCATGTACACCGAGCTATCAGGCCCTTGGATTCTGACGGGCTCTGAAAGGACCGTTCCATTCATCGTCCACCATGTCTTTGCCCCTTGATAGGGCTTGCTTATACTCATTTGGGAAAATTGCTTACCTGTTACAACCCTTTCCTTTATGACCTTCCTCCTACTTTCTGTCTGGTTTGTGGTCTTCTTTGCTCATTCTTTCCCTGTCTTGTCCTTAAATGTGGGTGATGTTCAGAGTTCCTTCCTGGATGTATAGCTGTGCTCTGGATGCAGCTTCTCACTGAGCAATCTCGTCTGCTCTTCTCCTTTTACAAATATGTATTAATGACTCCATAGTCTGTCTCTCTCCCCCATCTCTCCCTGGAGGTTGGGAGTCATTTATTTAGTTCCCCACCAGACATCTTTACGTGGATGTCAGACCCAGTGGGTTCAAACTTGAGCTTTGTTCATTTGTATTCATCCATCCACATGCCAAAGCCTGAAACCTAGATGTCACCCTGAAACTCTCTGCTTCACTCCTATATCAAATCAGTCACAAAGTCCTGCTTATTTTGTGTCTGGCTTATCACATGCATCCCACTCCCACAGTTGTTGGTTCAAGCCCTCCTCTTTCACCTGGATGACTGTGTAGCATTCTAACTGGTGTCTTTGTTTCTGGTCTTGTTTTCTTCAAGTCAGTCTTCATTCTGTAATCAGATTATGTAAATATTAACTTGCCTGTGCCATTCTTCAGCATAAAACTTGTCAATGGCTCCCCATCAACACTAAGATAAAATCTGAGGTCTTATGGTAGGCATTCTGAAAAATATTTTCTTAAAAAGTTAAATATACACTTACCACAAGACTCAACAGTTCTATTCCTAGTTTCTGTCCAAAAGGTATGAAAGCATATGCTCATACAAACATGTATGCAAATATCTATAGCAGAGTTATTCATAATACCCCCAAACTGGAAGCAATCCAAATGTTCACAAGCAAAATGTGGTATATCCATGCAGTAGAATACTATTCAGACATGAAAAGGAGCTAAAATACTGTTACAAGTAGCAACAGGGATGAATCTCAAGGGGATTATGTTAAGTAAGAAAATGCAGGTATTTGAAACTATTATATGATTTCACTTAAATGACATTTCTAGAAAAGGTACAATTATAGGGATGAGAAGATCAGTGGTTGCCTAATATTAGAGTGGGCATTGACTACAAATAGACTCAAGGAAAAGCAAACCAAAACCCCTCTGGTCTTTGGTATGACCAAAGTAGGCATGTGGTAGAAGGCCCACTACCACTTGATCCCTCCCTCTGCCTACAGCCTCAGTTCTGAAAGGCTCTGAGATCTGGCAACATTGAACTGTATGTTTACCTGCACATTTACTGTGTCTGGTGTTTGCTTTCTGTCATGTAGAACCTCCTGCATAATAAAGGAGGTTCTGATAATAAAATACAATATATATTGTACATATATTAATAATAAAAGACAATATATATTGTATTTTAAAGGATAGGATTTGCACCAAAATAATCCAAATCTGATGGGGGAGGGGAGTGCCATAGTATTTTCTCTTTTCTTCCTTTCCTAATTTATGGTTTTCCTTTGTTGTACTATAAATAGCTCTGCAGCAGTAGAAATTGTACCAGTTAGGGTTCTTTAAAGAAACAGGACAGTAGGATATGGATATACATACAAAGAGAGAGAGAAAGGGAGAGTTTTACTTCAAGGATTTGGTCAAGTGATTGGGAGCTGGTAAGTCTGAAATTTGTAGGGCAAGCTGAGAAGGTTTGGAAACTGTCAGGCAGAAGGTGATGCTGTAGCCTTAGGCAGAAATTTCTTCTTTATCAGAGTAACCTCAGTTTTGTTTTAGGGCTTTTCAGTTGATTGGTCGAGACCCATCCACAATGTTAAGGATAATCTCATTTACTTAAGTTAAACTGATTATAAATGCTGACTGTTTCTACAAAACACTTTCACAGTAACACCTAGATTGGTATTCGGTTGAATATCTGGGTATTGTAGCTTCGCAAAATTGGCAAATAAAACTAATCATCACAGAAATCGGCATCATAGTTTTAGTTATAAATTATCTTAGAATTTTCCAGGTGGCTCGGCGCCTATGGCTCAACGGGCTAAGGCGCCAGCCACGTACACCTGAGCTGGTGGGTTCGAATCCAGCCCCGGCCCGCCAAACAACAATGAGGGCTGCAACCAAAAAATGGCCGGGGGTCGGGGCGGACACCTGTAGTCCCAGCTACTTGGGAGGCTGAGGCAAGAGACTCGCTTGAGCCCAGGAATTGGAGGTTGCTGTGACCTGTGATGCCACGGCACTCTATCCAGGGTGACAGCTTGAGGCTCTGTCTCAAAAAAAAAGAAAGAATTTTCCAGGTTATCCAATCCCACCTTGTACTGACCCCTTTGGGGATGAGGAAATGGTTCCAAAGTAGTTTGTAGTTTCAGTTCAGTAGAAGAGGGCTTGCCAGGAAGTTTCTCTTTACAAATGAAAGCCCTTATTGATTGTTTCTTGATTTATCAACTGAATCATCAAACTTTAGGTTCTATGCCACTTATTAACCAGCTCTTAAATCCCATATTAATTATTTGCCTCACTGGTACCTTTTCTCTCTGATATTTTTTTTTTGCTCAAAGGAATTTATGACTAGCTATAAATATAATTTTAAAAACTACATGACATAATTGTGGCCCCAAGTCTTGAAGTCTATTATTAGCAGATATTATATTTTTATATTTTGTTTAATGTCATTGGATTATTGCAGTGGACTGTGAAAACATATAAATTTTTTCTCCTTTCCAGGGATGGAAAACTTGATGGAAATATCACCCTCTGATGAACTGCCCTCTTAAATTAACACTTATCTGAACTAAACTATTTCAGGAAGTTAAAAAATAGAGAAACACTAGCTATATTTTATTCTGCACATTGTACATACTTTTGGAACTTTCCTATAAGATAAAAATAGGACCACTTGCAAATGAAACTCTAGATAATAGCTGTAAATTGTCTTTCCAGCAAGGAACTGAAAGCTCTGCAGGATACCTCTATAATAAATTTTATCAACTCCCTTTGATTGGTGTATGCAAGTAATTATCCCCATAGTGTATGGAAATTCTCACTTTGGGGAAATAAGACTTAGAAAGTTATTACTTTTAACCCCAGTGAGCCACACTAGAAACAATTAGAGCATCATACAAATCAATTTCTGCATTTTCTCTAAAGTATTTGACAAGGAACAAGATAGGCTAGAAGCTGGGGAAGAGCCAAGTACTCAGCTTGCCCAAATTCATTTTAAAATTTTTGGCTCCAGATATTCAAAGAAAACCAGTCTTCATCCTATTGAAATCTTGGGGGTGGGGGGAATCACTGGTTTTTATATTATATGAGAGGAACCTTTCCAATTTCTTTCAATATACAAATTCTACTGGATAGTGAGAAATGGAATTATCTCAATTTAGATAGACAAAAATGCCTTTACTTATTTTCCAAGAAAAACTTTAGAATCTGGATCAGAAAAATAAATAAGTATTTTTTGAAATCCATTTTTGAAACATCATGGCATTTAAGCATTCCAATTTAATGACAGACAACTGAGAAAAACTGGTGTGAGACTTGTATCCCATAAAGTAAATCCATCCTGTCTTTCATACATGGGAATACCACCATCTGGAAAAAAAGATCTGCATGTATTTAGCCAAGTACTGAGATGCTGCTGCTGTGGTTTTTGACTGTTCCCCTCTAAATATTTGATATGTCATAAAGTCCTGTAATATAATTTTTATGTTTTTTTAATACTTTGCTAATGAATAACAAAGAACTTTCATGAAGGTCAGAGGATGGGGTGCTTCTATTATCAGAGGTAATGCCTTTCTGTAAACATTGAGAAATTGCAGTGTTATACATGGGTAGTTATTATAACTTATTTCTAAAGAGCTTGTATGTTAAGTAATGTTCTTTAATAATGCATTTAAATTACACTTAGGTTTTGGGTGGATGTCAATAAGACTGCTTATTAAGGTATACAGATTTCTTATTTTAATGATTTTTGATAATTTAAAAAATGCTCTTACACATATTTTCTAAATTATCAAGAAATCCATCGTTAGATGGTATTGGTTTTCATTTCCCAGGTGAAGGAATTGAGGCAGTAAGAAGTTATGCATTTTCTCTTTCCTGCAACTATTACATGACATCGTCAGGAGTGGAATCCATGTTTCTTGACTCTAAATAGAATTTTTGAGAAATCTTGCCTCAAGTGCTTCTCATTTACTGAATTGTCAGTGAGATTTTTGTGCATATAAATAAATTATTTTGGGACCTGATTGAATCAAAAAGTTTCTGCACAGCTAAGGACACAATCAACAAAGTAAAGAGACAACCTGCAAAATGGGAGAAGATATTTCCATGCCACCCATCCAACAAAGGGCTAGTATCAACCTGTACAAAAAACTCAAGCAAGTCAACAAGAAAAGAGCAAACAACCTATTAAAAAGTGGGCAAGGGATAGGAACAGAAACTTTTCTTATGATGATAGAGTAATGGCCTATCTATCATGAAAAAATGCTAATTGTCCTTAACTGTCAGAGAAATGCAAATCAAAACCATACTGAAAATAGCCCACAGCATAAGGTCCAAAAGCAACAGATGCTGGTGTGGATATGGAGAGAAAGGAATAGGGTGAAATCACACTTGTGGTGCATATGTGAAGGGTCAGGAGAAAACTTCTAAATACGGATCAAAATTGTTTTCACATAGTAAACGAGAAAATATCATGAATGTTATATTAATCAGGTTGATAAAAATATCTCTGATTGTATGGGAAGCCCACACACTGTACTCCAAGACTGAATTATTGTACACAGTTATAACTCAATAAAAAATAATTAAAAAAAAAAAAAAGGCTGGGAAGATGGTTTCAATTCTCTGCCCTCTAATTAAATTAACTTTGGAAATGTTCCTGTGTGTTTGCAAAGTAGGAATGAGTGGATTTTGTATGCATCATTGCAGGGCACGAGCAGAAAAACCAGAAGAGTTGTGCTCATGTTCCAGGGGGTCTACTGACTATTTTTCAGTAAGTTAAAGGAATGAAGGTTAGGAGACTTAGCTAGAGCAAGGAGAAAAGTAAGAGAGGGAAAATGGGAAAGTAAGAACCCAAGGCCTAATACAAAAAAAATAGATTGGCCTAGGCTTCAATGTTATAGGTATAAATGGACATATTAGCTTAAATCTGGAGTTAAATAAATGTACCTTTGTGCCACCCATTGGCTCATGCTATTCTGAATTTACTATGCATATTTTATTTATGTGTACTATTTTTTTTAAACCACAAGAGACATTATATCCATTGCTATTTTATTAAATATGTATTGATGGCTACTAACAACAGAGGTGGTGATGATGATGATTTTATTCAGAAAGCCAGGGACAGGAGAAAAGGCAAAACATAGACAGAGGGAAGGAAGGAAGGAAGAAAGGAAGGAAGGAAGGAAGGAAGGAAGGAAGGAAGGAAGGAAGGAAGGAAGGAAGGAAGGAGAGAAAAACAAAGCCAAGGGCAGAACTTGCTGACAGCATAGACCCAGCCATTCCTGCCACTCTGCTCTGCTCCTACTGGCTATGTTTCAGTTTTGCAAACACTTGTGACTTTTTTGCTTTACATGGGGAAAAAACACATTTCGATTGCAAAACCCTTTATATACAGTGATTTTAATAATAAGCAAGTAGGTTTGCAGACCTTTGATCCATGGAATGCATAAAAATTCCCCAGTAATCAAGTAGCCAAGATAATAGCATTCAACAAGAAAGCAGCTAACCTGTTTTTCAAAGGATTGCTTATTTCATATTGTATATTTCAAAGTAGCTAGAAGAGAGGACTTGAAATGCTCCCAACACATAGAAATGATAAAAATACACGAGAGGCTGGATACCCCAGCTACCCTGACTTGATCATTACACATTCTATGCATGTAGCTAAAATGTCATATGTGTCCCATATGTACAAATATTATGCATCAGTAAAACTGTGTGTAAAGATTGCTTTTTATCCTACATTTTAGAAAATGCAAAGCAGTGCCACGCACCTTGTGAGGAGAGGGGAAGAAAATGTTATTTCTAGTATAGAGCAAATACATATTTGGAGGACCTCTTTGAATCAGGCATGGGCCACATACTAATAAAGGCAGCTCAGGGCAAAGAGGGGACAGGAGACAGAAGTATCTGAGGAAGGGCAAGGCAGCAGCAGAACTCATTCTCACCCAGGGTCCCGGCATCCCACCCCACACTACAGTAGACACACTGTTATTTATTGCTCTCCGTATCCAGGGCCATTGAATGACTCTCACCAAAACCACAGAGAACATCCTTGGCAAGTGAATTTGAAATCCCCACTGATTTTATATCATAAAACGCAAGTGTAAGTGAATTTCTGCATTACTTGGGTTAGAACTTTTATTTACTTGTCTAATAAAATGATTACATAATTAACATTCTTGTTCCCCTAACAGCTGATTCTGCACAACAGAATGTTTTGAAGGAAAGCACTGCCTACCTTTTTTTTCATTTTATACATTCCAAAGTATCTCATAAACACAGAGGCGGGCTATACATGGTCTCGAACTCTGAGGCCTGGGAGGTACAGAATATTGAAATGTTCCAGTATCTAAAAAGTCGCATGTTGATGATTCCTCAGGAAGACTTAGGCAAGAATTCTACGGCCAAACTACCACAGTATTCCAGCCAAAGCATATGTTAAAAATCACTCATAAAGGAATTTAAGATATTATCTCTGTTTAAACACTGCAGCATATCATTAGCAAATAACTCCAGAGAGCAGGTCTATAAAATGAAATACAATAGCTATTGTTTGGGTACCCAGGAGAATCAAGCTGTTTTTCCTGGGTGGTTATTTCACTTGGCCAAGGGCTGACAGAAGAGGTGGTAGGAACCCTTCCTGGTGCCATTCACATTTGTTTTATGTTATGGCAATAATAGCCCCGTGGTATATTTGGCACGTAAGCCACATCTGCGGAGTTCCTGACCTTGGTATCTCAGTAGAAATTACAAAAACCCAACAAATCAGACAATTCCTAAATGTCAAGATAGCACTATGCAGGTAGGAATCCCTAACACGATGTTTTCCTTGCAGGGAAATTATTGTGAGGTAGGGATCATATGCAACCCTGTGCAGGGCGTGATTAAATATGACAGTAACTGCAGCCAAGGTTTTTAGGGCAAAATCAAAGACCTGGTAACAGAAGAACAAGGCGATGCAGGTGGTGCGTTGCTCAAATGCATCATGCAGACAGAGTTCAGTAGCGTGCTGCACGTGGCTTCATCTACGCCAAGTCACCTTCTAATTTGGACTTTGAGACCTGATCCCACTGGGTTTTCTAGAGCAGTGAGCATCATGAGAATGTCCATGGGTACTTGGGTTGAGAGCGGATGCTGACTGGAATAGTGCCTGTGGTGGGCACAGCCCTGCATGCAGGGGGTGCTCTGGCCCAGCTCTCCCAGCTGCCCGGGTCTACAGGAGGTCTGTGGCTCCGTCCTGTTCCTACAGCAGCTGCTGCAGAAGTCCTGGGGCTCCTGATCCCTCCCTTCACAGAAACATTGCCTCCGCCTGGAACGTGCAATCCCCCATTTCCTACTTCTCCCGCTTTTGGTTTAAGCGTCACCCCTTCCCTTCCACCTCCCTGCCCCATTGACCTGTCTGGATTATTCTCCATCCCAGCCTCTTCCCACATTCTCGCATGGTGCTCACGGGCTACATGCTTGTTTTGCTTATTTGCACGTCATTAAGTCCAATCCCTTCCTTATATAAACGAGGATAATAGTGGCCAGAAAGTCAGGGGAAGGGCTGGAATTTGCTCATCTAAACCAGCAGTGGCACCCTGAGCTGTATCCATAACATCTGAAAAGACAGGGACATCTGAATGACCATTTGCCTGTAAATAAAACCAACTATTAGATGATAAAGCAAACACACAGTCCGAAACAAGAAACGAAACCTTTGCTTTTTCTTTTAGGCTCGCAGTAGATAATCCCCTGAATGGAATAGATACATTTACCCCTCTTTCTTCCTGCTCCCCACCTCCCCAGACCAGTCCTCCACCTAGTTCTTTCTCTAACCCTCTGGCCAAGCTTCTGGCTGATAGGAGCTGGCTGGGGACTGGGAGGGACATCAGATTTCAGGTCTCAGATGCAGAAGGAGGAGCTGAAGGCCAGCAGGCCTTCCCCGGGCAGCCCAAACATACTCACAGCCTCTCTGGCCCAAGCCCCACCTTTCACGATGCTGAGTGGTTCCCCATTTCCTATTACCTTACCTTAATAAGGGGCCAGCTCCCCTAAGAAAGCAAGAAAGCACCCCCATTCAGGAAGAGACGAAAGGAAGTGTAGGTTGACAGTGCTGGGGAGGAGTTAAGCCCAAAGGCTTTCCAGCTGAGTGCACTCAGGCGTGATAGGGGAGCTTGTTTCCATCAAATTGCCAGGTTTCTCTAACCCCTTGATATTTGGACTCAGCAGGTTTGGGTGGGGATGGTGGACCCCAGAATCTACATTTTAGGGAGGCATCCTGATAATATTACGAAAGCTAGTCTTATGTCTTTACTGTCAGAAAAGAATCACATGCCCGTGGCTTGCATTCTGTGATCTAATTTAGATCCTCCAACTACTTGTGCTGGGAGGCCCCGCCCAGGGGCACCATCTTCACCAGTCTCAGCCCTTTACCTGGCTGTGCCTTACAAATGCTACCACATCTTCTGAGTGTCACAATGTGAAAGGAGTTGGGAAGCATTGGCTAAGCTATTTGAGGACCCCAAACAGCTTAATTATTCCTTGAATAACAAAGTTAATTTCAAAACTCAAAAGGGAGTGAGGAAAGGATATAGCTCAGGGTAGGCTGGGAGTGCAGGTGGGGCCCCAGTTCCCATCCCCATCCCCATCCACTCCACAAACTCAGAGATGCGGAGCCCTGGAGAGTGTGAGACAGGAGACTCCCCTCCCACCTCTAATCGTATGTTGAAGCCCTGACCCCCAGAGTGATGGTATTAGGAGGTGGGGCCTTTGCAAGGAGATTAGGACTTGAGGGTGGAGCCCTTCTGACTGTGATTAGTGCTCTCAGGAAAGGGACTCCCAGGGAGCCGTCTGGCCCTGTCCCACGACGTGAGGACACAGCCAGAAGGAGCCAGGAGCAGGCACCCCTAGACCCCAAATCTTCCAGTTCCTTGATCTTGGACATCTCTGCTTCCAGAACTGTGAGACGTAAATTTCGATTGTTGATAAGCCATCGAGTCTGTGTGTTCTGTCACAGAAGCCCAAACGTACCTGGCGAGTGAGGACTCCACAGCGCCTGTCCCTCCAGTGAGGGACCCTCTCTTCCTGAGCTGAATCACTGCTTCATTTCTCTCTTCCGCCGTCACTCGGCAGCAAGTCCCACTGCCTTGTATGTTTAAAGCATGTTGTAGGATGGCCGCTTACCTGCCTCAAAAAACAGTGCCTACCTATGAAATGTGCAGTCTCCGAGGCGGATCTGATAAGAATTTAGAAGGAATCATTCCTTGTTCTGAGCTGGGAGAATGGTGCCACTTCAAGGAAAGTGCATGCACTGACCTTGGCTTTGATTTTAGCGTGGTGATAGAGATTAGGTTTCTCCCCCTGTCAGCCAAAGCTCCTCTCAGATCAGGCCTGCTTTTCACCTGACACAGCACTGTCCGCCTCCCAGGCTGCAGGCGGAGAGTGTGGTAACAGGATGGCAGGCATTCACGATGGCCCGCCTTACCTTGTTAACCTGCCCTTTCCTGCCTGGGGTCTGCCAGGAAATTTGGAGCTTTGGAGTCACAGCAGCAAAGAGCACTTGTTGCTCTTTGCTGGAGTGCCACACATCTGGAGAGCTATACATTTGGAGAGCCACACATCTGGAGAGCCACACATCTGGGGACCCACACATCTGATGTACCACACTGCACATCTGGAGAGCTACATATCTGGAGTGCCACACATCTGGAGAGCCACACATCTGATGTCCCACACATCTGCTCCTGCAGAAGGCACTGGAACTGGCAGAGGTGGGGAAGGGTGCCTGTGATTTAAGATGGTCTTATTGGCAATTTAGTTAGACCTGCTGTGCAGCCACATCTCCCAGCAGGAAGATGAATGTACATTTTAGTGATTGAATCAGCTAGCATTTGAAAGAGGGGGAGCAAGACAGAGATAGCTCCCTGGGAAGGCTGACAGGTGAAAAATGGCCCAGAGAAATCCCTGGTTAAGCAGCTGGCTTGGCTGGCACAAGGCACTAAAAACCTCCTCAAATTTACCATAGTTTACTTAAGTGTTCTGCTAAGACTCCCTGCCCTTTCCCAGCACCTGGAGGATGAGGTTGTTGGAGTTTCACATATTGCTGTTTTTTTACCCACATGATTTTCTTTGAGTATCAATTCTCAATTATTTGTATCAATACAGATATACAATTTTGGTTAAATAATCTAGAGGTTACATTTGCTAAACTTTGAATACTCATATGAAAATGGGTATGTTTTGTGCTTTGAGAATTCACGTTTAGCGAAGTCATGAAGCCCCATTGGGTAGCTGAGGCAAGTGTTAGAAAGCTCTGGGTTCCTGCCCAATTTTTTTTTATGGGCTTTTATTTATAATCCATGAGGTCTTGAGATTTAACAGTATCAACCTAGACCTTTTGGTTAGTAGGAGAGGTAAAGCTAACTATTTACATTTCTTTCTTTCTTTCTTTCTCTCTCTCTCTCTCTCTCTCTCATTCTTTCTCTTTTTTTTTGGCAAAATGAATGGTTTTTGGAAATGTTTGTACCCATCTTTTGGAATTTTGTGATGATTAAATGCAGAACACTCAGTAGAGCATCTAGCATGTAGTAGGCTCTAGGAAGGGTTTGCAATTATTATTATTATTTCCTCACGCCTCACCTACATTTCACTGGCAAATATTATCAGCTCTACCATCAAAACAGACCCTAACTTTGATCACTGGTCTACACTTGCCACAGTCCAGGTGGTCATTCCTTCTCCGTTGAGTTCCTGGGCACTTCCTAACTTGCCGCCTGCCTAGATTCCCTTCTGCTCTGCCCGCCTCGGCAGAGCAGGCCCTCCCCACCAGCCTTTCAGGCCCCGTGGAATGTCAGATGGGAACCTGTCTATTTTTGTTGCTATGCATGGGCATTGTTGGACTCTACCCATTTCCTGTGATCCTGAAAAACAGCAAATATTAAGAAATCCCTTCATCCTTTGTGTCCTGGGAAATGGCTTACTTGAAAAGAACCACCCTTCTCCAAGTGCCTTTGATAAGAGATGCTCTTCCTCATTTAGGGAGGACAGGGCCAGATGCAGAGGCTCCAAATTTCCATTCTTTGCCTCACAAAGCCTTAGCTGAACTGCTTGACCCCACTGACCCAACTGGAACAAAATACTTGTTAACCAAACTCTCATTAATATTCTCTCCTTCTGCAAGGCCACTGAACTTTGACCTATATTCAACCTGAACCAGCAAACAGTCAGGATGAAAATGGGCTGGCCTGGGGGCTGAACATTCCCGGACCTACTATTCGATCATACTACCCTCTCATCTTATTTCTCCACATCTCCTGGGATCCTGTTAGCATACTATCTCATCCCATTTCTTCGCTCAGGTTCTTTCCCGCCTTTTTGCTCCTTTCTATAACAGAAAAGCCCTTTCTGCATGACCCTGGACGTGATTTCAGGTCTGTGGTCATGGTGCTTTTCCTATGCAATAGCTGCCTTCACCCTTTTGCAACTGTTTCTTTGCCCTCTTGCCAGAATCCTTTCAAACAGAGTCTCACTTTAATAAATCCAGATTTGTTTTTTTATTTGACAGTCCCCAGTGTCTACAAGGTGCCTGGTGCATGATAAATGCCTAATGGATATTTGTTATGGAATAAAAATAGATTTCTATTTGGGATTGTAGCCAAAATAGTCTAGCTTTAGTACGTCCTCCCTGACGCCTGGCGACTCCCGGCACAGAGGCAGCTTGGCTCTGGGCTGACTGCAGGGTGCAGAGACAGAACCTTAGGAGAGAGGCGGCACTCAGGCCCAGAAGGAGTGGCTGAGGGTAGGAATGAAATGGCCATTTATCCATCAACTCATTTGCAGAAAAAAAAATGCATGCTATGATCCTCTGGAGATTTTAGTTTCCCCACTGCCCACCCAATCCGACACAGCACACCACTAGCAAGGAAGATGGAGAGTAGCCCAGAGGTAAGCCTTTGTATTTACAGAAGGGGAAATATCCATGCCATCAAGGGGTGTTTCCCATGTATTAAAAAAAATTAAAGGTATTTCATTTTTTAAATAGATACTGCACATGTGGTATTTTATAAAACTTGTATCTAAATTTGTGTTGTATTCCTGGCTGTATTTAAAATTAAAACTAACAGAAACAAAACGTAATAGAACAAGATAAGCCATCAATCCACTCCCTGCTCCCAACACATACATGCACACATATCCTTCTACTATTTTTAACATTTTCTTTGTTTTAGGTCACCCATATTTAGTCTCTCTCCTTGAGCATGGAGTATATAACTGACTACAATTTAATTGGGAAAAAATAACTTTGAAAGACAGAGCAACTTGCATTTTCTATATACTCATTGAATAGCTGTGATTAAGTAAACAAATAACTTTCCATATCAGGTTTTTTTCCTCTTCTTGTGACTAATCTAAGCATCTGTCTCAACTGTAAATATATTAAAGGCTAATCATGACTGAGTTATGTAGCTAATTTGAGTTTATTGCCTGTTTTATGCATAACAAATACTAAGCTTTCAAAGTTAGTATCATTATGTTTCAAGACCATAAAATGCGCTTTAATTTATTGTAACTATATTGTCATTCTGAGTTAATTTATTTAAGAAAATTCTGCTTGCTGGTATTAAGAAATCTATTTCAGGGCTGAGCACGGAAAACACCATTAATTAACTCTTTATTGATGAGTTCATCAGAGAAGGAGACTTTGCCATCAGAGAAGGCGGCTTTGCCCTGATGGTCACTCAGAACAACATGAAAGTCTTAATGCCAGCTATTTGGTAATAGCACAGACATCCTAAATAGGTAAAAGTTGAAAATAGTAAATTATTCTGGCTAAAAAGTTTTAAAGACAGCATCAGAATACTTTACATACTTCACATGACACAGGCAATCAGCAGTTATTCACTGAGCCCTTTTTTTTGTGTGCCCAGTATTGTGCTATATATGAACCAATAGGTGATTAAAAGATGCTATAAGAGTCATTCTTTCAAGGCTGTGGTAGGGACTTTATTTTATTTTGCCATCTTATTGAATTAATTAAATATTCTTTGACTTTATTTTCTCTGAATTAATGCTGGATGTATTCACTTATTCCAGCCCAAATTAGCCCTATTTCCCTGAACGTAAATCTTCTTGATAGTAATGGGTGATGCCATTTCTCTACCCCAATGAATCACTTAACCAAGGACATTCTTAATTACTTAAGTACTCTTGTTGGATGGCTTCTCCCCATCTATCTTAAGCAAATTCTGATTAGTGAGCTCATTGCTATTTGTATTTTGTACCTTTTAACATGTAGTGAACTTAAGATGTTTTCATCAAAGCAGGAAAATTGCTACTTCTTTCTTTCATCACATTGCAATTGATTTTCAGGTCCCAAGAATTTATCATCATTTTGAGGATATATTATGGGAAAGAAACACACCATCACTGGTTATTTTTAAGTTTAGATGGCTTAAAAGTGAATGAAAACACATCTTTTTTTGTCCATGTGAGGTTGCTTACAATTTGGTACTACTCTCTTAAATTGATTAAGAATTGTAGTCTCTTATGTTGTCATAATTCATATTATAGACCCTGTCCATTTTTCCAAGAACAAACAGGGTTGTCAGACAGCTTTAAAGACAGCAATCATTGAGTAATACATAAAAAGAGCAAGAGAATAATTTATGGAATGGCTCTCTGGTGGTGCAAAGAATTAATGAAGTTTTTAAAAGTACCCAATTTGCAACCAGTGAATAGCTTAAATGACTTCAAGCCAAAAACAAACAAACAATAAACAAACAAACAAAAGGCCCAACAACAAGTAAAACCAGACTAAGCTTTCTTTTTACTACCCTCCTTCTAAAATACTTTCATGATTTCTCAAAATTATGAAATGTTATGATAATGACCCAGCTTTTTAGTTGGTTCTGACTTTAACCTCTCTGGGGATTATAACCATACACCAAATGGAAAAGAGTCTAGATACAGAATCAGGATATTTGGGAGGCAAATCACTTACGAAACCCCTTGCTGGTCAGATACTTTAATAAATTACCTAACTCACAGTTTTCTCATTTCCTTATCTGTAGAAACTGGGTCACAGATTTCAATGCATCTAGGTGAGGGCAGGTAATGTAAAAGCATGTATGGGGTCAGGAGTAAAAAAAAAAGCTTGGACAAGAGGCTGAATACTTTGACCAAGAGAAGAGAGAAAGCTGAATTTTGAGTCTTGAGTTCAAACTCCAATCCAGATGAGGCTTATTGCTCATTCTCCACAATGAAGGGAGTAAATCATGGCATTTTTTCCCTATAAATATAAAGTTACAGTTTACAAATAAAACTGTAAGAGTTGTTTGCATTGAAAAGAATAATCCACTGAATTAAAATAAATGAAACCTTATGACACATTCAGAAATGATCTTCTCTTAACCATCATATTACTTAGGCAAGATTTCTTTACAGTAATATGACTTCATTTACAAAAGATCATTTGATTTGGTGTAAGAGGCAATGGTATTTCTTAATTCAGTATGGTTAATCAAGAGGCACAACTGCATCCCAGAAGTAGAAAAGGAAACAAACAAAGGCTTAGTTTGGGAAATTCTGGATTCTTTGTACTTCCTGACTCAGAACTGAACATTCATTAAGAAATTAATGCTTTTCATGGTGTTCTGAGATACTTGGAACAAGCCATTAATAATCAGCAGGAAAGGTGCCCACAAAATGAAGGACAAAGTCCAGACTGGTAATCAGAAAACATTTTCCAGGCTTGGCGCCAGTAGCACAGTGGTTATGGCGCCAACCACATACACTGAAGTTGGCAGGTTCGAACCTGGCCAGCTACACAACAATGCAACAAACAATAGCCTGGTGTTGTGGCAGGTGCCTCTAGTCCCACCTACTTGGGGGGGGGGAGGCTGAGGCAAAAGAATCACTTTGGCCCAAGAGTTGGAGGTTGCTATGAGCTGTGACACCACTGCACTCTACCCAGGGCTATACAGTGAGACTCTGTCTCAAAAAAAAGAAAAAAAGAAAAGAAAAGAAAACATTCTCCAATCATTCTTGGTTCAACTAGTTACCACCAATATGTGCTCACATTGGCTCACATTCTGTTTTCAGTTTCTTCCCTTTTCTTCCTATTTCTTAGTCCTCGTGTGATTAGTGAACTTGGAATAGCCTTCTCTTTCTTTCCTTTTTTTCTCCTGTAGGGGTGACGCGAAATAGTCCCAGCAGGAGATACTGTATGAGTTAGAAAGATTGTTCAAGAAACCCTTGCATTTGTGGCAATATTCTCTTGTTTGTTTTTAGACCTTAATTAAACTAGACTCAGTTTTTTAACCTCTTCTGTGTCCACACCACTTCTTACACCTGTATTCAGCACTTACCAGATTGCACTGTAAGTATTTGCTCACATATTCAGCTCTTTCATTTGACCATATGCCCTGCAAAGACAAAGAATTATGTCTTAATTAGTTTTGCATTTCTAGCTCCTAACACAGTAAGTATTATTCTATTGAAAGAAAGAAACAAATGAATAAAACCATACAAGATAATAGGTATCTGTGAAGAGTCCTGTTTTTCTTTTTTTTAAGATCCAAGTGTTAGTTAATAAATAAAAACAGAGAAGAGAAAAGTAATGGTTGACCTGGAAAAATCAGGGAGGACAATTTATATAAGGGATGGCTCCATCAAAGGAAGGGCAGCTGGCTCCAGCTAGATGTCCCAAGTAGATCAGAGGGTAGAGTGGCTACTGCTGTTCTCTCTGTCAAGTTCTCTCCTTCCTCTGATGCCTTTGTCCTTACCTTGTCACACCACATTGATGCTTGAGTGAGCTGCGGTCATATTGGTTTGCCTTTCAGATCCTCCTTTCTAAATCCTACCACAACAGACTCAAGTCCTCTTTATCCATTCCTTTCTATTTCATCTCTGTTGATCTATTCGACTTGATTGGATTCAGGTCTTGCTGGCTCAGAAGCCATTCTCTCCCTCTCTCACTCTGTATATAGCACTTACTATGTACTAAGCATGTTCCAGTCACCAAGCACTTCCTTAGGGCTGGATAGCAAAGCTTTTGCCCTGGCTCAGTGCACACTATTTCCCTGAGATGAGCAGCTCACGAAGCCCAGAGACACGTCCATCCAGAGCCTTCATCCCCCTCCCATGTTCCATGCACCCAGGATGCAAGAATTCCCTACCCAAGTGGTCCCTACACATGCATTCAGGACTGTGTGGACCTTTTCCAAGGGTGCTGCTTCCTGAGGACGCCTGGGCTGCTGCTCGGGAGTGAGGCTGAGGAGCCGTGTTGTGTCTGATGCTCACACACAGGTCTCTGAGGCCCCTTGAGATGCTGGGCAGGGCCAGAGGCCAGTGTGGGAGGGAATGGCCTATAGGAGAGTGGGGGCAAAGTCTCTTTTTTTCACTCTATTACTACTTTCAGCTCCTGTAAGTGTTAGGAGCACTTTACATATCTCACTTCATTTGTTCTTCATGACAACTCCAGGTGAGGGGGATCAAGTTCCTTCCTCCAGGGAATAAGATAGAAAGGAGTTACTGAGGACTCAAATTCACTCATTCAGCAAACATTCATTAATAATAATCCCCATAGGGTCTCATTTAGAATGAACACCTGATGTAAAAGAGATTTTGGGGGGAAGGGAAGAGTCATCCTCAGTAGAGTGCTGTGACATTATAGGTCATAGCAACCTCAGACTCCTGGGCTCAAGCAATCCTCTTGCCTCAGCCTCCCTGGTAATTGGGATTATAGGTGCCCACCACAATGCCTGGATTTTTTTTAAGAGATTAACAAAAGAAATATAAACTTTTATTAGCATGTATATTTCATACATATATGGAAGACACCCAGAGACTGAGTATTTCTCAGAGAACTGGCTTTGAACTTCATCTTGCATAGCATTGTCAACAAAGAACAGCAAGTTTTGGGAGAAGAAACAAGACAAAAGAAAAGGACTTTGAGACTCAAATGAGTGGTAGCTTGTAGGAAGGCAAATAACTGGAAGGTAAAGTTAGTAAAGTTTGTTCTTGTAGATTTCTCTGGTGTCATCTCCAGGCTAACAAGAGTCTTACACTGTTTTCAATAGTTAATCTTTGTTCTGTCTGTTAAAAGAAGGGTGCATACAATACCTCCTGCCTTTGTAAATCTATGTCCTACTTTTAGGAAAATAGTGAGAGGGCAGAGAGCTTTCCTAAATCGGCTTCTTAATTGTCTGCAGCTCGACAATCGTTCATATTATGGGGTAACATATTGGCCTCCCACTATAGACACACTGGTGAGCAAAAGCAGAAAACTCTTTTCTTATGAAACTTTTTACACTGACTACATAAAGCAATAAGAATATTCCAGGATGCAAAGGAAACACTCTGTCACTGAACACTTCTTTAAATAGTAGTAACATGCACTGTAAGACTAATTTCTATTTACCATTCTTGGATTGCTAGGAAATGTTTAGACTCATCATCCTCTATACTTTCAAAAGGATCCTTGTAAAAAATATATATATATGTTTTGTTTTGGTGAGCATTATTTTCCCTATGTTCTATCTTCAAGGCAGATATTCACAATTGCTCTGATTTTATAACTTGGAGGTATTGGACACCAATTTGCAAGTTCTTTGCTAGTGTTAGTTACCAAACTAACTTGGTTATACATTAGTGGATGTTATCTGACGTTAAATGTGTTTTGGGGTGGGTGTGAGAAATATATTTTTCTCCCTTAGTGAAATAGCAGCCTTGAAGTCATTGCCCCTTTGCCTCAATCCCTGTCCCCTATTTTAAGACTGAGCTCTTTGGAATGGCTAAGTGGGTCTCCCTAGTAGGGGTGGGGGGCTGAGGGGAAACTTGCCATTTCTTCTGAAAGTTCACTGAAAGATCAATGCACAATTAAGGTAGATAAATAAGAGAAAGGATTTATTTACCACACACCCAGGAAAAAAATCACAGAATGATAAGCCACTTTCCCAAAGGAGTTCAGGTATCTTTACACAGGCCCTTTAGAAGGGAGGGAGAAATTGAGGAGTAGAGGGTGTACATAGTTTCTAGGGAGGACAAATGCATGGGGAGAAGCAGACTGACTTATAGATTAACCAGGGAGACAGGTGTTTATGACTCAGATAATTTGGGCCAACTCCACCTTCATTCCCCACTCACATTCCTGAAATCTTTTGAGGCAATAGTGATGGGGAAGGAAAGACAACTGTCCTCTGTGGTTCTCTGATCAGGCCAGTCTGGTTTATGCAGATAGAGAGGAGACTTTCCCCAGTGTTTCTTGACCTTAAATGGCCTTCAATTCAAAATATTTCTTATGCCAGGCACTAATCTTTTGGGGTGAAATTTCCCTACCTCCTTCACCCTGAGAGGCACTAATCATTTGGGAATCAGTGAGGGTGGCTTTAGCCCAAACATAGGGACAGCTGTTGCCTTCCTAAACCCATGCATCTGGGCCCACTGGGCAGGGCTGATGTTGAGCACTAGAGCCCAAGAGAAGGACAGAGGCCACGGTAGAAGGTCAGGTGTCCTCACTGAGGAGCAGGTTCCCAGAGACAGCATGTGGCTGGGAGACATGCTGGCAGTAGGGAGCCACTCAAACTGCAGCTCTAGCCTCTTGTGGGTGCAGAAACCAGAGCCTCTCCTATGTATTGACTTAGGCTCTGACATATGAATGGAATGGCATTGGCCTTGAAAGGACGTGTTTCATACCCCAGTCTCCCTCCAACATACAGCACAGCCCTGTCCCATGAGTTCATAGCAAGCACCTATTGGGAGTTGGCCCCTGTTTTGCTTCCCAGCTCCAGGTTCCTGTTTGGCAGGGAAGTGGAGGCCATTTTTGGTCAGAGGTGCCTTGGTTTCCTCATTTCTCCCAAGTCTTCATGAAGAAATATGGCACTCCTCTGCCTTTGCTTTACCTCCCTTTCCTCTTCTCCAGGACCAGTTCCCTCTCTTTCTACTAGCCTTCCAGAGCACTGACTTGCAAATTACAAAGGTAGGTGTCAAACTCTTGCAGTTGCTGAAAAGATCTGCAGACATAATTCCACAAAATCTTAATACAATTGTAATTATAAACTAAAATTTCACAGAAAGTGAAACCCACCGTGGCTGAAAGCCTTTTAGAGGTGATTTGTAGCAAACCATAACTCTCTTTCCATTCCCTATTAAGAATCCACTGAGACCGTCTCGGCACCTGTGGCTCAACAGGCTAAGGTGCCAGCCATGTACACCTGAGCTGGCAGGTTCGAATCCCGCCTGGGCCCACCAAACAACAACTGCAACCAAAAACTGGCCAGGCTGCAACCAAAAACTGGCTGGGTGTTGTGGCGGGCACCTGTAGTCCCAGCTACTTGGGAGGTGGTGGCAAGAGACTCGCTTGAGCCCAGGAATTGGAGGTTGCTGCGAGCTGTGATGCCACAGCACTCTACCCAGGGTGACAGCTTGAGGGTCTGTCTCAAAAAAAAAAAAGAAGAATCCGCTGAGACCTCTGGGAGGTTAGAAGAAAGTAAAGTGGAACTAGATCACAAGAATGTAATTCGAAATATTGGTTCAGTGGGATACACACGCAAGTTGGATGTTTGATTGGCTGCATATTTATTAATGAAAATGTCTAGACAATATAAATGCCCACCTGTTGATTTTAAAACCTAGTAGAACCCTATTGAGACCCAAGTTTCTGGGTCTCAATAACATTTTTAGTAAGATTAATATGAATTTCAGAAATAATCCTAGTAACTTGAAATTGATTCATTTTCATTAGATGAAGCCTAATCTAGTATGATAGTATCTGTCACTGAGGTATAAAATTACCTGAAGAAGAGACAAATGTGGATTTTTAATACATTATTTTAAATAAGATTAAAAAATCAACATACTTACATATTTTCTGTACACATTATTATTCCTATTATTTAAAGCATAAGGGCAAAAGGATTAATTTTTAAATTAGATGGATAATAAATTACAAACAGAATTAAATAGTTACTTGCTAGAGTTTATCCTCTAAATTAGGTAGACTTTTTCTTTCAGAATTCAAAATGAGGTCCAATTTCTGCTGAATCAAATTCAGACTGTTGACATTTGGTATCAAGTTATTTGATCATGAATTTTACATTAAATACTGTTTTTCTATTGAAATTGAAAAGAAAAATAAAGGGGAAAAGTAAGATCATTAAATATCTGCATCAACATGTACCAGCAATGTATTTATTTATTTATTTATTTATTTATATTTTGAGAGAATGCCTTGCTCTGTCACTCCTGCTAGCATGCAGAGGCATCATCATTGCTCACTGCTACCTCAAACTCCTGGGCTTGAGCCATCCTTCTGCATTAGCCTCCCAAGTAACTGGCACTACAGGCACAGTCCACCATGCTCTGCTAATTTTTCAAGTTTTGTAGAGACAAGAATCTGGTTTTTGCTCGGGCTGGTCACCAACTCCTAATCTCCTGTGATCCTCTCACCTCAGCCTCCCAAAGCACTAGGATTATAGGTATGAGCCACTGTGCCTGGCCTTAGCAAGGTATCTTTTTTTTTTCTTAAGAAACTAGAAATTAGTTTCCTCTGGGCCTTTGCTTCCTTCGTGGCAACAAAACTCCCTATTTACAAATAAAACAGCTAAGAAAAAAAAGAAAAGAAGTTGAAATATTCTCTATTATGTTTTTTAAAAATATTTTCGGCCTCACAAATGGTCTTTACTTATTATCATGCATATGCACGTCTTTGTAGTCTTCCCCTAAATGGTGTTGAACTTCACTTGAAAAATCGTCCATGTTGGAGACAAAGACAAAAGGCCTTCAAATCTATGCCCAAAGACTTGGATTTGCTACATTTATTCTACATAGTTTCCTCTTCTTGAGTAGAACCAGTCAGATCATTCTGAAAATTTCCAGAAAACTTTAAAGAAATGTAGTGTTTCTTTCATTCTTAACATGAGTTGTGTTGAAAAGTATCATTCATTATTAAGCCATGTGGGAATAAAGAGGATGAGTACAAGGATATTCATAACCTAGAAGGCAAGGAAAGGCATTCTGGGATGTTGTGGACTTAATTGTGCCCGTCCTGCAAATTTATATGTTGAAGCTATAACTCCCAAGATGATGGTATTTGGAGATAAGACCTTTAAAGAGCTAATTACAGTTAAATGAGGTCATAAGGTGGGCTTCTAATCCAGTAGGACTGATACCCTCATAAGAAGAGAAAAAGATACAAAGAGTGCTTTCACAGAAAAAAGACCAGTTAGGGACACAGCAAGAAGGCAGCAAACCAAAGACAAAGCCCTCACCAGAAACTAAACCTGCTGGCACCTGGCCTTAGACTTCCAACCTTAGAATTGTTAGATAATACTTTAAATTTCTATTGTTCAAGCCACCATGCGTGTGGTGTTTTGTCATGGCAGTCCCAGTACACTGATACAAGGAGTGCCCTTCCATTAACTGACTCATTCCTTTCTGTGTTTCTGCCATACTTGAACCCCAGTCTCCTAGATGTCCAAGGCCCTCTTGCTGTATCTTATCTTATGATAAGCTTTCATCTGATAAAGTAAACATAGTATGGATTTGTTTCTTACAAACTTAAGGAGACTAACAAACAATTATTATAACATAATGGATAACTCCTCTCAAAAATCTACTTACATTTTGTAGAGGTTTTTTGGGAATTAAGGTATATAGCTTCTAATATTCAATTGCTTCTTTTTGCCCCACCAAAGGGAAGACTTGTGTGGAAAAGGTTAGGATTCTCCTAAGTAATCTAATCAAATGGGAAGAAGGCTCCTAGACAAATCCTGCCAGTTACAACTCACTCCTTCTCATCTCCTCCTTCCAAGGTTAAGTATTCAACAAGAGGACTTATTTTCTGGGGGCAGACCCTTCCTGTCAGAGCAGGTCTCAGAGATCTGAGAAGGATGGTCTCCTCAACTTTCCTGGAGAAATCAGCAGAATTAAGCAGAACTGTTTCAAAATCAGTGACATGAACTCAACTCAAATTAGCTTAATGGGCTGCTTCATGTGGCACAGATGATTGAAGGAAGAGTTGTAGGAACAAAGCCTTGGGATAGAAAATGGAACCTACGGTATTCACTTTCCATAGGTCTCCAAACTCTCTCCTGCTTCATCCCCTTCTGCTTTCTTTACCCATTTTTTGGCAGCAATGATTGGTTAGAGTGTAAGGTGACTCCCACATCATAGTCTGGACTGCAGTATTGGGTAATGAGGAAATGTCTTCCTGTAAAGCAGTATTGGACAGGCAGGAAACACGTATTTAGTTTGGTCATCCATCTGAGCTCCCATAGCCAGTCAGATTTTAACCAATGTTCTCAATTTCCAACTTTCATGTTCTTTCCTCAACCGCTCTGATATCGATTGCTGAGATCTTTTGTTTTTAAGTTACAGAAGTGATCATTTTGATGATAGTGGGTCTGCTTCCTTGTTTGATACATTGTAGACACTCACTGTAGGTTGAATTACTCTACTCTTCCTGTCAAGAATTTCCAAACATGAACACTTCCTGCTGTTAATGTTGTATAGCGATGCTCTGGAATAAGTGTCAGTATGTAAGGATGAGTTAATAGATCTTTGTTATTAGTCTCTAACCTTTAAGTCTCTCACAAACAAGTTTAAGTTTTTAATACCTTTTCATATTCTGCACATCAAATACTCCCATCTTCCTCAGATTCAGGCAGTTAAGCAGGATCAAATAATTTATCCTGGTCTGTGGGTTATCAGTAGGAATGGCACACATCACTTCTAGGGGTGAGGATGAGTTCTAGTGTATCCATTCCACTATCACAATAGATTTCAACATGGTAGAACTTTCCTGAGTCTGACTTTGTTGAGAAGAGACCTTCTAGCTCTTACACCTTGTCGCCTTTCTGAATAGCATTGAACTTCCAGCATGAAACATAACACTTTGTTATATTAATATTCTGATATATGTGGGTTCATTTATTGTTAAAGGAACCTGCCATCTTTTGGAAGTTAAGTACTGTATTAAAAAATAAATCATGTAGTGTTGACTTAGTGGTTGGTGAGGAAGCAGATATCAAAGGCAGGAAAGATACGTGATGTAGTTGGGAAGACCGTCAGCTGCAAAGACTTAGAGGTGATATTATGCATAGTTAAGGTACAGAATTAACCGAAATGCCTATCAATAAATAAATGGATCAAGAAAATGTGGTATATATATAAAATGGAATACTATTCAGCCTTTAAAAAAGAATAAAATCCTGTGGCAGTATGGTTCAACCTGGAGGACATTATGTTAACTGAAATAACCCATGCATGAAAAAGGCAAACACCACATGATCTCACTCGTGCATGGAATCTGAACAGTGCTATGGAAATAGAAAGTAGAATAATAATTACTAGAGGATAAGAGAGAGTAGGGGAGAGGATGACAGATTGATCAACATGGGAGAAACTACAGTTGGATAGAAAGAATAAGGGTTGCTGTTGTACTGCACAGTACAGTGACTCTGATTGATGATAGTATACTGTATATTTCAAAATAGCCAGAAGAGAAGTTTTTGAATGTTCTCATCACAAAAAGAGATAAATGTTTAAAATGACCTATATACTAATCACTGTGATTTGGTCATTACACAATATATACATGTAACAAAACATCATATTGTATCCCATAAATATGTACAATTATTATGTGTCAATCATAAAAACAATTTGTGTGCTTAAAGAATTCACATATCCAGGAGGGAGTAGGTAAAAACAAAATGTTAGTAGTATGACTTAGTTGTTATGTTGTGTATTTTGCATAAAGAAAAAGATGGCTGGTTTTTAAAGTAGAAATGAAAAGAAATAGAGACTTCCAGAAATCCAAGATGGTGTCATGTTAGAAAAGCCAAATGATATTTGTTTTCACAGAATATAGAACTCCCTCACACATGATGAATTTACATTTAACCAGCCTATTTTTCCCCCACTGTTTTTTTTTATCTTCTGGCAAGGAAATACTATACCTTATTTGCTTCCTATCATAGAAAATCCTGGATAAATAGTTCTGGTTTGAATCTGTTTTAGAGGTTGATTTTTTATAGAACTTTCTGGCAAGACTTTCCCCTTCTTTAAAGTTGGAACTGGAACTGGTTAGAACTGAAGTTGCATGAAATTCAATTATCTCATTTTTCTCTGTTAGGACTTTTAAGTGCTGTGAACTATGTCCTTGTTAGGCGAATCAGAAGAATAAGCTAAAGAGAGTGAAAACTACAGATCTTTGAACCTTTGAACCTATAGATCTATGAATTGCTTTGACACCTTACATACAGAGCGATTTCTTCTTCAGTTTATAAACTGAAAACACTGTCTTCATCATATTAGAGCAAAAGTGAAAGCATAGATATTAAGTATTTTCTCACAAAGAAAGGTACAAACAAAGCAAGCATTGGAAGAAAAGTCCATGAAAACCAAATATTCTAGGAAAGAATTACATAAGGATGTGATCTTCATGTCTACTTAAAAACTCTCAGTGGTTTGGAACAATCCACAAAAGTTTCTGGCCTTATTACTTACTATTCCAGAGAGGCTCACATATATTAAAAAAGATATGGGTGTGAAAAAGCAAATAAATATAGCATATGTCTGAGCTCTGTGTCTCCAAAGACCTATGGTATAGTTACTGGAAGACAGAATTGATTAGGTCAGAAGAAAGATGCACCAACGAGGTCTTCAGGGGTTACACAGTAGAACCTCTGTAAGTTCTCAAGGGTCTCTAACAAACTGGTGAACATATGGAGGTGTCAACATAAGAAACTATACTGATACGTACATGTGGTGCATGTTTGGGCCATGAACGTCCGGTCAACTTAAGGAGGTGGTCAACTATGGAGCTTATACTTTACTTCCAAGGAAACTATGAGGTTGGCATGAAAAATTCTGCAGCCCCTTAGAGAATTAACCCTTGGGCGCCCAGTCTCCTATGGACAGAGAGTGGGCTAAAAAGTGGTGAATCCCCCACAGATCCTGACATATGTATATTTCAAAATAGCATAAAGCAAGTCTCATCCTGCTTGTCACCACTTGCTTGCAACTGCCTTAAATGGGAAATCAGCTAGACAGGAACTTGCTTTAAGCTTACACTTGATAATGTAATTCTAAAGTACATTGGGTTACTTTGATAAGCCTATGGCTTCCCTATCCAAAACAGATCAGAATAATCCAGTAAGTTTCTTCTCTCCACTCACCCTTATTGACATCATGCTGATATTTTGCACACTCTGCTCAATCTCCATTTCACTGTCTTGCATTGAAGTTGCCTATGTTTTGTTTGCCAGCTTTTTTTTTTGCACACATGGTCAATGGCAAGGGTGAAGATGTGACCTGCTCTCAAGTGTCTTTCATGCTGCCTGTCTTCTGCCTGGCACTCCCCAGATCATTACCCATTTCTATACCAACTTAAAGGACCCTGTTAATGTTGGGTTAGCTGTGATTGTGGTCTGGATGTGGGGAGAATGCGTTCTGCAGGTTGGCCAGTGACAAGTAAAGGTTTTTTCTAGTGGGGAAGGGCACTGAAGTTAAGAGTCCAGAAAGAATGGGTTTACTATCCAGAGAAATCTTAGTATTTATGAAGGAAGTGTTAGAATAATATTACAATGGTAAAAAAGTGCATTTTGGGGCATATGCTTACCTTGGAAGTTTAAAGGCTTAGAAAATGTGTGAGTGACAAGGTCATATTGCAAAAGTAAAAATATTCTAGTTAGCTAGATAATATTTTGTTGTCCCTGCAATTTTGTGGTATACATTCTGGTATATTATCATAAGAGAATCTCACTAATATTTCTATCAAAACTGCAGGCCAACTTTGAAGTTTCTCAGTTTGCATTAGTTAGGGTAGGCTATAAAATGCCGAAAGAACTAAGAAATCAACTGTGCAGTCCCAGAGGCATCCCGTAACAATGACTTCTTCTGTTCACACTGGGGTAGAAGGTTGGGAAGGAAGGTGGAACTCTTAGTCACCCAGAAACCAAGTGAGGAATTGTCACAGCAGGTAAGAATAATACATGGAGAACTGGCTTCTGGGCTTATGCTTCAGCCTGGCCTGTAATACACAGGGCAAGAGCAAGTCCACGGTCTTGCCTGTGTGTCAAGGGGTGAGATCTATGGGCGAGCATCAGGATATTTGGCAACCAGTCAATGCTTCTGCAGCCATCGTCTCTGTGGTTACCAAAATTATCTTAGCTCCCTTTTTACCACCCATAGTATGCACTACACCAACCTGGAAAATTCCTTCAGTCACAAATACATTTCCAAGGTATCAATCTTTAGGTTTCATGTGGTTATCTTATCTCTACATAATATCCTGAAGTAGATCCTCTTATTATGGAGACATAAAGTTAAGTATCATGCTGTAACAGACATATTTCTAAGTGTCCAGGAAGCAGTAGTGAACAAATAGACAAATTATCTGCCACACGGTGCTTATATGCTATTGGAGAGAAAACCAATAAACAGATAATTAAATAAACACGTAATATTATATTAGAATTGGAGGAATTCTGAAAAATGTACCATCTCTGTGATGTAAATGTGATATGTGATAGAAAGATTGTTTAAAAATATTTTATAATTTTTGAAGTAAACATAAAAACTTAAAAACATAAAAACTTTAGACAAATACAATTACAAAAATCAAGTTACTTGGCAAACAGAACATTTACCTGTATTCTCATCATACTATGTATGATCTTACCAACTTAGCAGTTAGGAGAAAATGAGGGTGCTGTACTGGTATCTTGCTTTTCTTTACTTACCATTTTGCAAGCATTTCTGTTTGTCTTTTAATATCTTCTAAAACATGTTTTTAGTAGTTGCAAATATTATAGCCTATATAAAAGAGTCAATGCTTTCATTATTTTTGGTAATTCTAGATCAGAAATGAAATTGATGAGCATAAATCTTTGCATATATGATCTTCAGCATAAGGTGCTAAAAGTGGAATTTTTATCTAAATGCATGTGACACTTGGTATATTGTTGTGACGTATTTTAGAATGATTACACTTTTTTACTATTATAACCACAATAGAAGATATTCTGTGTTAAGCCTGAGCCCAAATTTCACCTAAGTGCTGTTTTAAACTATGTATTTCTGTTTACTTAGTTTCATTTTTGAATAAGTGTTAATGTTGCATTCTCATTTCTCCTCCGAATTCTTTGTCATTTGTCCTTCCTCCTTTTTTCTGAGACTCTTAATGTTTATCTTTTGATTTATGAGATATTATTATTTAGAAAACATATATTTCTTGCATTTTTTCCAAGGGGTAATTTGTATTTACTTGTTTTGCTCTTTTGACAGAGTGTTTTCATGTACTCAAACATACTGATCTTTTCCTCTGTGGTTTCTTCTATTCCTCTTGAGCTTAGAAAAACTCCCCATCCTGAGATCAATAAAATATTTACTTTCTTCAAGTCATGTTTTAAAATGTACTTTTTGTTGAGCTTTTTCATCTATGCGTAATTTATTTTGGTGTAATGAGGTTTTAACTTGAGCCTTTTGATGCAGTTTATTTTTTGGAACATCATTCTTTAATAAAAGAATCCGACCTTTCCCCCATAGATCTTCAACACTTGGTCATCTGTCAAATTCACACTCACACACTCACAAGCACACTTCTGTTTCAGAGCTTCTATTAACCCGTTTGAAAGACTCTCTTTTTAAGGTCGTGTGGAGAGTGATGGTTGCAGGACTTTCTGTCCCAGTGTTAACAAAATTCCAGTAATTCTTGGTAGGTGTTGACGGAGAGCAACGGTGCGGAGGCATTTAGGACCCAGGGGAAAGCCAGGCTGGGTAGAGAAGGACAGAGACTGGGGCGCACACGCCTCCTGCCCAAATCACAGCCCGGTGTGGAGCCCGAGCTCTCATTCACAGCTTTCTAGAGAAATCTGAGCCCGAACCTGCCAGAATAGGGGATCTCACGCGCCCCGTTCAGCAGCGAGGACGCCTGCAGAAACACACTCCCAAAGCAAGTCTGCGCGGCCATGTGAAGGTATTTGCTGCCTTTTTCCTCCTGTATTTGCAGCGCCGCCCCGCCTCTTCCCGGCTGGCGATGCCCTGGCTGCGGCGGTTCAGCACCGGGGGCCGTGGACAGCTCCGCCCGCAGCCCCTGCGCGCTGCGCCCGCGCCCCGCACCCGCGCCCGCCGCCTCCGCCCGCGCTCCCGGTCAGCACCCCGTCTCCATCACCGTCATCGTCCCCACCATCACCGGCGCGGTAACTACACTCACACAACTGTGTCTTGCCCCTTAGATAAAGCCCCAGGTCCGCAGGGTAGAGGGAAAGAGCTCAAGTTTATGGGTGTAAGAAGGAGAAAGTTCAAGGGAAGGGCACCCCGGAAAACAAAGGGAGACGAAGGGGAAGAGCCGGGCAAGGGGGGACAGATGGGCACCCGCCGGACCCCAGCAGTCAGCCAGCAGCCTTTCATCAGGGCAGGGGCTGTTTAGTTCAGGGAATCACCATGGCCTGAGGCATAGTGTGATTCCAGAAAAACAGAAATGTGGGCTCAGCCCGTGTTTCTGGTTTGCCAATGGAGAATCACCAGCAGGCAGGGTGGGGGGTGACTGATGACTCAGACTCTCCCACACGCCGTTTTCCTTCCTAAGCGTTTACTGCAGAAACTCGGGAATTAAGTTTTTTTTTACCGAAATGTTTTGCAAAATGGGGCCCCCCCCCGAAGGTTAAGTCTGTGGCCAGAATCAAAAATGAGAATTATGCGAATGACAATAACCTCAGAAATGGGACTTTCATTTGAAGGTGCTATTTGTTCAACTGCCTCTTTCTGTCTACTTACTTCATTTCAATTTTCCAATCTTAAACCTTCTCTTTGAAGCAGACAAGGTAGATCCCTTTGCCCAAAAGGCTAAAGTAGTAATGATATTCAGAGCAGATGGCCTGGCTTTGTTCATCGCTAGTCGAGGACTGGCTTAGATTCGGAAGGCGAGATTTCCGTGTGCTTTCTCAGTAATCAGGCGATAACACCATTTCCCCATAATAGTAAAGGGTAATAGAGTGCAAAAATGAAAAGACATTTTACGTAACTGTGTGCTGCCAGGCTTTGCCTTTAGAGTGCTATCATTTTCTATCTTAGCTGAAGGGAACTTGGAACACCTTTCAAATATCTGATTAATTTGAACTTGAAGGTCCAGACCCAAATCATAGTGCCTAATTTGATTTAGCCAGGATCATCGGTTTCATGCAAGCTAACAACCTGCCATAAATAAAAATCTTTTGATTTTTTACTAAACAGCAAAGAATTGGGAGTGTTCTTTGACAACTAATTTTTTGTTATAAAATTAACATCTTTATTAAACATGACATGTATTTAAGAGGGAGTAACACAAGGTGACATGTAACAAGAAAGTTTAAACCAGAGACAGAAAAGCCTCCTTTAAAAACTGGCTTTGTGCATTCATTCTGCCTCTTTAAAAGGAGTCAGTGAAGCAAGGTTCATCAAAATCAGCTTGCTCATCATTAGCGGCATTGTCAAAAATAAAGAGAGGCACAAACAGGTATATTCTGGAAAAAGTTATGAGGTAGAAATTTGCATCTACATACTCTTTGTGGATGAGTAGTGACTTGATATCAGAAGTTGCTTAGTGCTACTAAATACATGAACGAGAGTGATTGCATCTGCCTCTAAAATTCCTCCAGTTTTAAACTCCAACCAAGGAAACTAGTAGAAATATGGGATGGAATGGATTTAGGGAAGAGTATTCTGTCTTCCATATACTGTCCTTATATTGGAAATACCCACAGTAAATAAGACCTCTCAAGTTCCTCAGAAAAGGAATTCTTAAAACTCTCTTATCTGTCTGCAAAGAATTCAGCTCAGATAATTTTTAAAAGTGTACATAATGCCAATTCTAGCTGCTTCCCACTAGAAACTCAAGGCCAGGAATCCAGCGCCTCCAAAGCTGCTGGCTTCCTGTGCTTAATGCAGTCTTCTGAGGCTGGGGAAATTTTAAAACAAAGCTGCTTCATTGAGATATACAGGCATCCGTCTGTAAGCAATGCCTTTTCCTGCGTGAAATGTTATGCTGAGCTTATTAATCTTTATAGACAGTCACTATCCTGGCTTCCTGACATACTTTTTTCTATTAAGGACTATTTTGCTTTTTTCCCTCCTCATCTTCAAAAACAGAACTTTTCAATTTGTATAATGGATTTAAAGGTGAACAGAAACATTTTCCAGCAGAGTTTAATAGTCCATTTTGGTTGCCATACCCATAGAGGAGCACTTCATTTTAGGATCACGAAGTATAAAGCTGGGAGGTCTTTCATGTCCCAAAAAGATATTAAAGAATATCTTATGAACTAATGGTGTCTGCTGTCTTCTCCAGGCTTTACAAAGCCTTGGTATCCTTAAGAAGTTTATTCACAACTTTACATACTTCCTCACAGCAGCACCTTCCATCCTTAGTAAATAGATTCAGGCTGACTTTGATCTCTGCTGCTCCTTCTCCACAATGACTCAGACAAAGGTTATAGCAGAGCAGAAGGGCTGTATGAAATATGAAGCTTGACTATATGTAATCAGCCCATAAATATCCCTCAACAGTGCCAAGAGAGATCTTTCTTGTCTCTTTACATCCTTCTCCCAAATATTGTTTATTTTGATTATTGCTGGAAGAAACATCACTGGAAGAAAGTTGTTTCAAGAGAAGAGCCATGGTGCAAATTACTACGAGTGTCCAAACCCTAACATCAGTGTTACATCTCTCTAATGAACACTGTGCTTAATTTTCAATCTAAGTTTTCCCTAACTTAGGGGAATTTTTTTGCTTGGGATTCTTTATGGATGTGGAAATAAACCGGTCAAACATCTCCTGCCCCATAAAAATCCCTTCATTGATTGAGGTAATAAGTTCATTATCCTCTCCTCTCTCTGCTGTCTCCCACAGCCCTTTATATCTTTTCTGCTCAGGTCACCCTATGTTCTGTCTCTTTACAAACCTGTTCTGCGACAGGGCATCAGAGAAAGTTTCCCGAGTGGCAGGCTAATCTCCTGTGTGCTTTTCTTTTCCTTAAATTCCAAGCCAGCGAGAATTTCCCCATATATGTTTGAGATGATCTGATTTTGTGTGCAGGACACTTTAGCCAAATCTCCAATTCCTCACTATTGTAGAGACCACTTATGAAGCCTTTTTCATCTCTCTTTCTTAAAATAGCATCACATCAATTCAACTTCTATTATTGCTCCAAGTTCTTGCATAAAACTCCATCCCTGAATGTGTGTCACACACACAGTTTATTCAATATTCATTACTTTTTTAGTTTTGAAGGAAGAAAAATGGAAGTTGTGGGTCTGGGAATAGCAGTGGTGGGGAGCTCAAATCACAGGTTCCGTAAGCAAAAGTGTTCTCGCTTTTTCTTTTTTTTTCTTCCTCCCTCTCTCTTTCTGTTTACTTCTACCTACCTTCCTTCCTTCCTTCCTTCCCTCCCTCCCTCCCTCCCTCCTTCCTTCCTTCTCTCCTTCCTTCCTTTTCTTGGAGGTTTGAGATATTGAATATGCAAACATGTGCCCAAGTGATTAACAGGGTGCTCTCATATAAGCCATCACTCCATAAGTAATGTACAAACTGGGTTCCTTTTACTCTCTTCTCTGACAATGTAGAACTGCTGTCCACAGACAGTGTGAGTTCTGGCCTCAGGGGCAATTAATCTACCTGCTCAGTCCTTTTGGGTCACTAAAAATCCTCTAGACCGGCACCTCTCAAATATTAACGTGCATAAAAATTGCCTGGTGTTTCTGCTGCCCTTCCAGTAAGTCCAGGTGGGTTCCGGCCTTCTGTATTTCAAACAAGTTCCTGGGAGCTGCCAAGGCGGCTGATCTTGGGACCACCCTTCCCACCCTGGGAAGCAAGAAAAGATTTTTTTCTTTTTTTAACATTCCCAAACTTGTGTCTGATTATTCAATAATATAATTCGCTCTGAAACAAAACAAAAACCACTCCAAAGTAGAGGCAATAAGAGCTCGGAAACTGTATTTCCAATTGAGAAGAAAGTTATAGAAATAGACCCTTTCCTCCCACCTCGCCCATAAGCATCCTGCTAAGTTTCACTTGCACCGGGTTGTTTTCTTAGCTCTGACTCCAGCTGCACCCAGAGGAAGTGTTCTCGGTACACAGCGGTGCTGGAAAGAACACTGAGTGGACAAGGGAACAAGGAGATTGAATGGCCGTGTGTGGGTGAACCGGCCTTTCTTACATTCCTCCAGATCAGTGTTTTTCACCCTTTGAATCTCATGACACACTTGAGTCTCTTGTTAAACTTCCGTGGCACACTAAAATTATGTTGATAAAAAAAAAGAGTAAAAAAATAGAATAAACTTGCAATGCTTTGAACTTCTTTCAAAAATAATTGATGATCTTAAAAATTTTCACAGGACACCCTCACAGCACAATGGTTGAAAATCACTGGTCTAGATCCTCTTCCTCAAAAAATAGAGTCCATTCTTAGAGAAATACTCTTCTCCTTTGATGACAGAGGGTCAAGTGGTTTATTCTTCTTGGCCATCCCACCAATACTCTTTGGAAGCACAACTATTCTGTTTTAAAATTGGGGGTATTGACTGCTAATGTCTTCTTATGTGAACAGTTTAATAGTACAGAAAAACATTCCAGTTTAATTATCTATGTCTCAACAATTTTTCTCCTATAGATTATCTTTTTTGAACACATATTGAAATGTAAAGCAAATGCTACTTCAATTAAAAATTTTTCTACCTAACACGGTAAGGAGGCAGAACAATCTCATGTTTTCTTTGTAAGTTGGTTTTCCCCTCAACTCTTTTTTATAAAAATTAAATCATAACTGTGTACATTAATGCAATCACGGGGTACAATGTGCTGCTTTTATATATAATTTGAAATATTTTCATCAAACCAGTTAACATAGCCTTCATGGCATTTTCTTAGTTATTGTGTTAAGACATTTATATTCTATATTTAGTAAGTTTCACATGTACCCTTGTAAGATGCACTGTAGGTGTGGTCCCACCAATTGCCCTCCCTTTCCCCATTCTCCCCTCCCCTCTCCTCTCTTTCCCCCCTCAACTCTTTGAATTATTCATCCCCAAATGAACCAAAAGAATGAAAAGTTTTATAGATGGTTCTAGAACTCAGGACACAATTCTCTGTCATATAGATCTACTTTATCTGAGTCCCAGGGTATTCCAATTCTTATCTGGAGTCTACTTGGGTAGACGTTCTCAAGGTCTCTACTCCGACAGAACTCATTCCGATTTACTTTTAACCTTTCTCAGGAGGAGGTACAAAGGGGAGCAGGTGACTATGTGCTCAGTTGCTATTTTAAAGAGTTTACACAAGGAGTATTTATGTGGCAAGAGTTAACCCTACACTAGGAGTGAGTTAAAGGTGTTGGAAGGTGGACTGTGAAGCAGGAGATAAATTCTGGTTATGTTACACCTTTGGATGGATTAAAGGTCTCTCCTTTATCCTTCCAGACTACTTTCTTTATCCCTGGTACAGACAGTTCATATCTGAAGTTGGCTAACATTTTAAAGAAAGTCAACACATTGGGGGCTGCTCTATTACTCACAGGTCTGTGTTCTTTTGCTAGGGCTCATGCAGAAGTCCTACAAGCCATAATGGTCAATCAATCTGAAAATTCATCATTTGGAAAAAAGACTACTTTCTGGTCAGTACCATGGAATGTGTAATCAAACAAACTCTGAGGTTTAAATGTAGGTTCCGCTGGCAAGAGGGGAGCATATCATCTTTCAGGAAAGATTTCAAATAGAGTTGTACATAAAAACAAAAAAAGAATTTTGCTAATTGTGATTTTCAGTGTTGGTTTAGATATGTCAGCAGCATATATTTTTATTTCATTCAGTATAAAAATGCCTTTTGGCATTCCTGGGTAAAAATGCACATCCAGTTGAAAAAATTGAAATGAGGTGTTAGGAAGGCAAAGATGTCTAAAGATTAACCTAACTCAATATATTTTTAAAATTCAGGAACACAGATTTTACACGTACTGATGGATGAGGTAGTTGATTAGGCTTTCATGTGCAAAGTGTTATCACTGAGATTCGTTTTTCATCCTTATGTTATAAGAGTAGCCCTGAAAAGAAATGAGTATAGTTTATATCATTTTATATTTGTATTATTTAATGTCATGTGTGCTTAAAAGCATCACTCTTCATTAATTATTTGATGTTCTTACATTATAAATATAAATGACCTATTTTTCCTTTCTGATTATGAAAATATTCTCTTTCCTCCCCAAATTTGGTCAATTTTTTTTTTTGCAGTTTTTGGCCAGGGCTGGGTTTGAACCTGCCACCTCTGGCATATGGGGCTGGTGCCCTACTCCTTTGAGCCACAGACGCCGCCCAATTTGGTCAATTTTTAAATATCCTTTAAATGATCTCCCTTAGGACTAGTGGGTATGGGTATGTGTTTATCATGTGAGTGTTAGTGAGCCTGAAGGCACTGGTACCCAGAGTGGTGTGAAAGATGGCATCTATTCAGAAAGTCA